>BTHU01000022.1:7828387-7930887 GCA_036184795.1 Tokudaia tokunoshimensis
GGCTCTGTGGAGGCATCTGCTCGACTACTCCATGTTCAATGAGTTGTTTAGGGGATATCTTCAGCAATGGGACCTTGCCATCAGTTTGTGGAGAGCAACCTATAGACTTGGCAGCAACCTGGGCTGTTTGGGGGTTCCCAGGGACCACTCTGGTCAACAACTCAATTAGATATAAACCCAGTCCTGGTATTGGAAGCTTCGTTTGGTGACAGGAGATGTCCAGTGAGGGGATCTTTCTCCACATTGTTTGAAGATGTTATTTAGTAATTCGAGACCTCACTTATGTTTATATTTTAGGAAGCTTCTACTGTGTTAAGTTTCCATACCACCCCTCAAATGGCCCTCAGTTCTAGCTGTCTCTCTCTGAATTCCCTCCCTTGTCCTCTCTTCCCACCTTCTCTCAACTTAATCCTTCCACTTAGGTCCCCCCCCAATCCATCTACAGCTATTGATCATAATTCGCTTTCCTAGGGAAATCTACATGCCACCCCTTATCCCTTATTCTATACCTAACTTCAGTGCTCATCCTTAATAGCTAATATCCACATAGGAGTGGATACTATCATATTTCTCTTTCTGGGTCTGGGTTACATCATTTAGGATGATTTTTTTCTAATTTCATACATTTACCTGTTAATTTTATGTTTTAAATGAATGAGCCATACTCTATTGTATAAATGCATCACATTTTCTTTACCCATGTATCTGCTGAGGGACATCAAAGCTGTTTCCAATTTCTGGCTATTATGAATAGAGCAGCAGTAAACATAGCTAGGCAAGTGTCTCTGTGGTAGGATGGGGCTTCCTTTAGGAGTATGCCCAAGAGTGGTACAGCTGTATCTTGAGGTAGATCAGTTTCCATCATCCTGAAGAACTGCCACACCCATTCCCACAGTGGCTGTACAAGTTTGCATTTCCACTAGCAATTCCTGAGTGTTCTCCTTACTCCACATACCCACCAGCATGGCCTATCACTTGTGTGATTGATCTTAGCCTTCTGGTGGGTGCAAGATGAGACTCAAAGTTGTTTTCATTTGCATTCCCTAATGACTAAAGGTGACGAACATTTCTTGATCAGCCATTTGAATTTTCTCTTTTGAGAATTCTCTGTCTAGATCTGTAACTCTGTTTTAATTGGATTGCTTCCTTGATATCTAGTTTTATATGAGTTCTTTATTTATTCTGTATATCAGTCCTTTATTAAATGTGTAGTTGATAGATGTCTTGATTTTTTATTCTGTAGGCTGCCTGCCACTTGTCCAATGGACAGTGCCCTTTGCCATATATAAGCTTTTCAGTTTCATAAGATCCCATTTATTAATTGTTGATCTTAGTGTCTGTACAAATGACGTTCTGTTCAGAAAGTCTTCTCCTGTGCCCATGAGTTCAAGGCTGTTCTCCATTTTCTCTTCTTCTAGGTTCAATGTATCTGGATTTATGTTGAGGTCTTTGATCCATTTGGAGTTGAGTTTTGTGCAGGGTGATAAGTATGGATCTATTTGGATTCAGCTACATGCAGCTGTCAAGTTTGACCAGCACCATTTGTTAAAGATGCTGTCTTTTTCCCAGTGTGTATTTCTGGCTTTTTGAATATCAAAACTCAGATGTTCACAAGTGTGTGGAGTTATGTCTGTGTCTTCAGTTTATTTCCATTGATTGACATGTCTGTTTTTGTGCTAACACTGTGTTATTTTTATTATGATATTTCTGTAGTACGATTTGAGGCCAGGGATGGTGATACCTTCAGTGGTTCTTTGATTATTCAGGATTGTTTCAGCTACCAAAAATCTTTATCTCAGAGCTGGAGAGTTGGCTCAGCAGCAAAGAGCGCAGGCTGCTCTTGGAGAGGCCCCAGACTTGGTTTCCAGCACACACACGTAGTAGCTTACTACTGTCCATAACGCCGGTGTCAGAGGGCCCTGTTGGGGATTGGTTCTAATGCTTTCTCTTATTTCAGCTTCCAAAAAGCCTTGCTTCCAGACCTTCGGGTCCTGCCCCCAGGTGGCTTTGATTGGTAATAAAGAATTGCCATACAGCCAATGGCTGGGCAGAAAGATGGAGGCAGGACTTTTAGATTGTGCGGGTGAGCAGACAGGAGAGAGAGGAGAGACAGAAGAAACTTTAAGGCCTGCCGGAATCTGAGAATCCAAGAAAGTAGACCTAGAGGCCACTACCCTGACTGGGTCTGGGGTAGCAGAATGAAATATAGATTTTAAAAGATATTAACTCGGGAAAACCAGAGGTACGTGTTTGCTAGCCTCGGGGAGGATTAGAAATGCCCAGTTATTGAGCTGGTCAAGGCATATCAAAATTATCTTGTGTGTCTGTCTGTCTGTCTCTCTCTCTCTCTCTCTCTCTGTGTGTGTGTGTGTGTGTGTGTGTGTGTGTGTGTGTGTCTTTCATTCACAAATCCAGAGGACTCTAGCAGGTGGCTGGAAGAGCAACCTCCCAGGAGCCAAAGCCGTTTAACTGATTCACCACTCCAGGACCCAAGACCCTCTTCTGGCCTCTGGGACACCATACACGCATGTGACATTTACATACACACGGGCAACACTCAAACACATATTTTTTTAATATTAAAAAAAATCCCTTAATCACACTTACTATTCCTAAAGATTGGTTGGCTGACATCTTATAAACTGTGGCAAAGCATCTTGTGCGGACGTGTGCATGGTTTAGGAGACAGGATCCAAATGAAACATACTAAGAAGAAACGAAAACCGGACTGTCTCAAGTGTCCGTGAGCAGATTCCCGGAGTCACCAGGTGCTCTCTGCTCCTTATTTATTTGGTTTGGAGCCCAAACAGGTGGATTCTTCCAGAGCAGAGGCTAGAGCCCTGGTGACGGCCACGGCTGGCTTCCAGCAGCACAGTCGTCTGAGGGTTTATTCAGGGTCGTGCAGCTAAACTCCTCTAGGACTCCATCCTTAGTCGCCTGCTTCAGTCTGCACCTGAGCTGGGAAGGCCTCCTGCCATTTTTCTGCCTCTGCCTGAGTTAGCAGTTACCACCCTCTGTGCACTTGCCAAGTGCTTCTCTTTGTTCTGGTACATCTGTCACACCCTGCCATGCAAAGGGGCATTTGTTTTTTCAAGGATGTGTAGGAATAAGAAAACTGGGGGAAAAAAAAAGCCACTACAGAGAGTCAGAGGAAGAGAATGTTCTAGAAGCACCTTAAAGAACCTTAAAGAACCATGATTATTTATAGGTCTTGAAAATAAGCGGCCTTCCTTTGATGGGGAGAGGTACTTCCGAAGGAGCTCCTTCAGAAAATAGGACGGGGACATGAAGCGGCACCTCAGATAGTCTGCCTGCCGCAAAGGTTTCTCCTTAGTAAAGATATCAGAATTATCACACGATCACATGTACCAGACATTCAAAGCTACTCAGAGAGGCAGAGGGAAGAACCTTGATAAAGTTGTTTTGTTTTGTGACTAGGGAAAATAAAACCCAAATAAACTGTGAGAGGAAATCTTTGATTTGATTTTAAGAAAAAGAACTGGAGTTTATTCTGCAAACATAAAGAGATTGGATCAAATATCACACGACCATGGCCTGCTCTCTGCACCTGGCATCTTGTAAGGGAAGCGGGGCCAGGGATAACGCACACACAGAAGCACTTGGATGATGGGGGCTTGGGGGTCAGAGTAGCTTGGAGCGCCAGGAAGACCCCTCAATCACTGAGCCCCCACTGTGCTTCAGTCTGCACAGACTCAGACCTCTGACCACCTGTGGTTGTTAAGACTCCAGGAGTCTCAGGAGAGATTCATACAATTGTTCTCTTTCAGAAATGAGAAAACCACGGTTCGAAGAAGGTGACTAAGGAAACTTCATAGCGGTCCCACCACTGGTTCCCAACAACCACGCCTAACCTCGGTGGGACCGACTGTCTTCAAGGTGAACTTCGTATGCTACATTTAGACCAGTCCTTGTGCTAACCCAAAGAAGACTCAAGTGCTACACCCTACTGCTTTGGGATTCACACTGTGAATACAAGTAGGTGTGGAAATGCAGGTCTTCACACCTCCGTTTCATCCATGGGGCCTTTCCTGTCATTAGCTTGGGTCACTGCCCTTGTCAGCTAAGCCAGGCATAGGTTAGACTGTGTTTAAATTCCTAGTACAATACCATGTCTTCCTGTGTGGCTTGCTTCTCTACTCTGCAGAAGCTCTGGTCATGCCTAGGCTCCTGCTGGGAAGACAACCCGAGTGTAGATACAGTGTACCCATGGGGCACTGGCCGCCTGCCCAAGGTGATGCCACACTTGCGGCTTTTCTTGATGGAGCAGTCCGAGGTCAAGGAAGTAAGTGATTCACAGCACTGTATCCAAAGCCTTGCCAGAAGTCCACTGTTTAAGAGTCCTGTAGGCTACAGCTAACTGCTTTTAGACAGGTGACAAACGGAAGCAGAGTGGTTGTTGAGTCTTCAGCAGGTAACAAGGCAATCCTCAAAAGGAAAATATAGATGGTTTTCAAAAGAACGTTTTGATATATAAAATAAGGAGCCATCTATATACATGCAGAAGAAAAGGCACACTTACTTCATGTTGGTAGGAGAGCCAACGGATTTTCTTTTGTGTGTGTGTGTGTGTGTGTGTGTGTGTGTGTCTGTGTGTTAACTTTGTATTTTTAAATTGTCTTTATCACACATGTCTTCATGTGTGTTTTGCCTGCATGTATATCTGTGGAGACCAGAAGAGGGTGTCAAATCACTTGAAACTAGAGTTACAGATGGTTGTGACCTGTCGCGTGGGTGCTGGGAGTCAAACTCAGACCCTTTGGAAGAGTGACCAGTGATCTTAATGGCAGAGCCATCCCTGCAGGCCCAGACTTGCTTTTCAGACACCATGTTCTACTTTTAATTATGTGCATGTTTGTGTGTGCATGTGTGCGTTTGTGTACTTACGCATGTGTGTACTTGTGCCCTTGAGTGTGATACCTGCAGAGCCCAGGAGCCATATCAGATCTCCTGGAGCAGGACGTACAGGCGACTGTGAATGGACCCAGATGCATACTGGGACCCAAACTCCAGTGTTTTCTCCATGAACTATCTGCACGCTTGACCGCTGAGCTGTCTCTCCAGTCCTCATCAACATCAAGTGCACGCAGAGCGCACAGAACAAATTAAAGCAAAGTGCATGAAAGTGAAAGTGTATAACTAACTCTACAGTTTGCACGCACCTTCTATATTTTGGGTTCTGGCTAAAGGGACCCTTCCAGACCCTTCCAGAGCAAGGCGAAGCCGTGGCTTATACCCAGCATGCCACATGTAGGGTCAGGGGGAAGGGAGACCTTTCTGGCTCTATATGTACAGCCATCTTGGGTGTCAAATCTACTGCCATACTGTCTGTATGTTGTTAAAATTGCCCTATTTCGTCAAGGTTTGGTGTTGTCACTCTCTTACGGTGCCTGTTACTGAGAGACCTACAGTGCCTAATGTATAAACTCGTGAGAGACCAGGAGTTAGACAGAGTCCCTGGTGGGCAGACAGACAGGGGGATACCACTTCTTCCTCACCTCCTGACTTGAGACAAAAGCTTGGCAGCTTAAAACAAAGGTCTTGCAAACTTTTGTCCCCACAGCCAGCAGGTCCCTGACTGGATTAACAGCTCAAAGACAGATTACACAGCAATTGCAGACCATCCAATCAGCATCCCTTCTTCAAGGTGGCCAACTTAAATTAGGGGAGAATTCTACGGAGAACTTTAAACCCACTCTCCCCCGCCCCACACACACACCCGTGGATTTCCAGCTTTCTGAGTCCTCTCTGCTTTATAGAGCATCTTTTTCTCTGCTTCTGCTTTATAGAGCATCTTTTTCTCTGCTTGACTTCTGGATATATGTGTTTACACAAACACACACACAGACACACACACAGAGACACAGACACAGACACACACACACACACACACACCAATAAAGCCTCCCTTCAACTGCTGATCTGCTTGTTCGACAGGTGTCTGAGATCTCTCCACTGCTCCCTGAGCTACTGGAGATTTTTTCCCCCTTTTGATTCCTTTTTTTTTGTTTTGTTTTTGTTTTTTCGAGACAGGGTTTCTCTGTATAGTCCTGGCTGTCCTGGAACTCACTCTGTAGAACAGACTGGCCTCAAATTCAGAAATCTGCCTGCCTGTGCCTCCTGAGTGCTGGGATTAAAGGCGTGCACCATCACTGCCTGGCTGCCTTTTGATTCCTTAACTGGTAGGGAAAGCAAGCCTGGTCAAGAGCCCTAGGCTGTACCATTGTCAGAGGAATGTGTGTGTCGGGAAAACACACAGGATAGGAGGGGTTTGTCTATTGAAGTTCCAGACACCGAACTGAAATGTGTTCTTTGTGCCTAAACCGTGGTGGACTCTCCCTGGGGCAACACTGTAGCCATCTGAGTGTCTGTCACTCAAGGGGAAAGGGAACCGTCAAATCCACAGGCAATGAGCCCAGATGGCCGCCAGAGGGCAGTAAAGGATCAAACTGGGACTGTGGCTAGGTCTCTGGACTAGGAAGGCAGGAAATTCACATCAGCCATGGTGGGTGACCCAGGATAAAGCTTTACTCCAGGTTCCGAAGACTGAGCAAGCAGGAAAAGAAGCTTCCCACAGTCAAGCCTTTCAAAGTCCCCAGACTTGTGGACATGTCTCTAATCACCTCAGAGAGGCCTGGGACCTTCCATGAACGCTGCTGATGAAGGAAGGGTCTTCTCTACACGCATATAATCCTGCACACATTCTAGCTAGAGTCATAGAAAAGGAATACCACGTGCTTTAGGGTCGTGGGAGTCTAAGGAAAACGTCCCACAGCCAAGGAATCCATTGGTCCAATCAAGCTTGGTTCTACAAGCCTCGAATAGCCCCCACAACTCCAAGGAAGCCTGACCTATGGTGCCCCGCTCCACCCCTAGCAGCTTCCCATTCTGGTCTATCCCTGCTCTGAGCTGACAGCTTTCTGCCTCCCTTGGTGATAAAAGGAGCTGCAGCTTTCTTCTCAGGGACTGAGGAGTTTCAGAAGACTCACCAGAAAGTCATGAGGCCTCTCACTGGGCTTACGTAAACAGTCAACAAATGCTGGGCGTCGGGCACCTGCGGCGGGGTCTCCTGCAAGGTGCCATCAGGGACGCCAATGATGCAGCTTTCCCGAATTGATACCCATACTCCTCTGCGGTTTCCGGTGAGGCAGCTGCCTGTCACCCATGCTTCTGTGAGTAACCCAAACAAACCGGCTCACTTATCTAGACCAGGGTGTGATGGTTCATTGCTCTGGTCTGGCTTTATCAGTGCCTTATCTGAGGTGAAGAGGGCCTTTGTTTCCAGCCCTTAACCTAGGCCTGATGTTTCCAGTTCTCCTGTCTCTTTTAATAAGAGTAGACTGCACCAATTACAAAGTAGCAAGAATATTCTAATCACAGAAAAACAGAAGTACAGATTAGGGGGATAGTTGTTAGGATCTACAGAAACTACAAGACTGATGGTACTCCAGGACCCAGGATATTGATTGGAACTGTTTTTTAATGGGGAGCTGATTGCTAAGGTTATTATTTAAGGTTAAGATTTGGGTGGGGTTTTTTTGATTGACAGGTTATTATATAACCATTTTTCACTGTGCATGTTCTTCCTATAACGCATCTATTTTGTATGCATGATCAGTTATGCAGAAGCATAAGATGGTAAGTAGGAAATTCTCCCTAAAAGTTTACTTTGAAGGCACAGTTTGCCTTACCTAGATCCCAAACCAGTTCAAATTTGATTGTCCTTTTTACTCTTGTACCTGGCATTATCTGTGTACAGACTCATCTGTTTGGTGGTTGGTAAGGGGAAGAGAACTCTACTGTGTTCTCCAGTACGGCATGCATGTAGCTCAATCTCAATGCAAGTGGCGGTCCTAGATTGTCCAACAGGTAGCTAGGTGTGTTGTTTGGAAACCAGGTGCACATAGTAAGTAGAGGAAAGGATCTCAGGCTGCCAAGTGCGTTATCCAGAGGGTTTTGTACACAGCCCATACCAAGCGGAGTCCTAGGCTATTAACCTGTTCTCTATGCTTGCCTCAGTTTGTTGCTGTCTCTCCAGGAAAGAGTTAAACATAATGCAGAAATGCCACTCCCACAACGCCACTACCTGCAACCTCCGAGAAACTTCTAGATCTGTCCAGGGAGTAAAGGTTGATGCCGGGAGAGCACACTGATATTCTTCTGGTTCCTGAAGCCTAAACTTGATTCGAGGTGGGGAAGGGCCGATCTTCCCACTGTGCTCAAAATCACCTGACTGATCAGTGTCACCAGAAGCTTTGACAGGATTTGCAGGATTTGAGAACCTCACACACGCCTTAGAAAACACTAGGCCTGGCCCTGATGGCTGGCTCAGTGGGGTCTCTTTTCTCTGCATAGGGGAAGCAGCCTTTGATTGACAACTGCAGTGAGTTCTGATTTAAGACTACAGTGGTTCTATCCCCAGCCCCAGGAAGGAGCTATAGCAGTGTTCCCCTGTGTCAGGGAAGGAAGCCACCCTGGCCTGGACCTGCACCCCTCTGGCCAGGACCTGCACCCCTCTGCCTCTGCTCCTTCCTCTGGAGTTCATCCCTGCCCCTTCCTTCCTCGTCCTTCTAAGCTCAGTCCTCCAGTCTGCTTGCTTCTATTAGGTTGGCTCTGGATGGCTCTCCCGGCCCCATCCTGTCTCTGGTCCAACACCAATCCCAGCCACCCCACAGATGCTCATTGGCCCTCACCTGAGCTGATCCCTGTCACCTGACTACCCATTAGAGACAGCTTGCCCTGGCAGGGAGCTGCTGGGGTTCGAAGACATGACTCCTACCCATTGCTAAGTTACTTTAATACGTGTTTACCAAGCATCTACCGCATGCCAGTCTCCAAGCTGGTCCGAGGCAGCTCAAGAGACAGGATGTCAACTCTTACCAGCTGGGAAGCTTTCAGTGATGGGTGGCAACAGACATCATTAAAAACAAGATGTGATGTCAAACTGTTTTCCACACGAGAGGAATTGGCCGCCCCACTGGGACCAGAGAGAAGGGGCCTGGTGGTCAGCGCCTGTTGGCTTCTCATCTGATTGAACCACACTTCTGTATGCGAGGGGATACAGCAAGTGCAAAGGACCTGGGGTAGTAAAACGACTGATGGATAAACTGTGTGGGTGTGTATGGCAGGAGATGAAAATTTGAACTTGACATATTCAAGTTGCAATGAGTTTGTCGCAAAACCCGCCTCACGGCTGTCGTCTCATCTCAGAGACTCCATTTTCTTACTGCTGGGGGCAGGCAGCCTTTCAGTTAGCTAACCCTACCCTCTATAGCCAGTCCTTAGAAGGTGCAACAGCTCCACTGTCCTCTGGGGTCAGACTACTTTCCCCACCTACATGGGGGCCACCCTAGCGCAAACCCTGCTCCTTCCTCATGGTGCTGTGTCACTCAACCTCTGGTGGTCCCCGCCTCCTTCTGAGTACAGCTACCTTACATCTTGTGACCCCCGAGGGTACCTGTACCAAGTACACCTACGTGCATCTTGTGACTCCAAGGATTCCTCCTCCTTCCGAGTACAGCTACCATGAATCCTGTGACCCTGAGGGTCCCACCTCCTTCTGAGTACAGCTCCCTTGCCTCTTGTGACCCCGAGGGTCCCCGCCTCCTTCCGAGTACAGCTACCGTGCCTCATGCCTCTTGTGACCCAGAGGCCTTCTCTCACTTGGACTCCCTCCACACTGGTTCCTCCCACTCTGCTGCAGAAGCATCCTTGCTTTGCTAACTCGTTGAGTACACTCTCCCCTCAAGGTCTTTGCCCTTGGGCCTCCCCTGGCACACACACTCCACGTATCTTCCTGTCTTAAAGTCCTCATGTCTCCTGAAAGTCATCTTGATATGGAGGCCTCTCTCGGCCAGGCTCCTCTCTCGCCTCTCCTTATCTACTCGGGACACTTTCTATTTCTCTCCGTGGTGGTGTGACAGTGATTTGTTACCACCTACTCTGTTCTGTTTGGTGCTGTGTCGCCAGCACCTGGCTCCGTGCCTAGAGCGTGGGGGACAGGCTAAGACGATCCCACTGGAGTTAAGTAGTTTGGAGTTTTAGTCCAGAAGCAGCAAGAGCCGCGGAGAGTTTTGAGCAATGTGCTGGAATCTGATTCGTGTTTCGTGTCTAGACAGATGTGGTGCCGAGGATGCTGGAAGCAGAGAGAGGAGGAAAATGGTGGTGTTGGGGTCAATGGGACAGTGTCGGGGATGTGAGAAGAAGATGCTCACAAGATATCTAGAGAGTCATCCAGGGAGAAGCTGCCGACCAGGGCCAGAGGACTGTGTGTGGCCCACCCTTGTGACCGGCCTTCAGACAAGCTGAGCACTGAGAAGGGTCAGCTGTGCTGACTCTTGAGCAGAGGCAGGGGGATCACAGTATGAGATTACTTCTTGAAGATGAGAATCTGAAATGAGCTACCTATAAGTCTCCCCGCAGGAGGAAGAGACGCCACCCTGCCAATGAGCCCTGCTCTCTGCCACCCCGCTCCTCCTCATTCTCACACTCTCCGGGTGTCTAGCATGGAGGCGGGATGGAATCCCTAACGAGGATGCTGGGACCAGGTATGGAGCAAGAAGTTTCTACCAGACAGGAGTGCCTGTGGCAGGAAGTGGGGTGGATGTGAAACTGTTGGGGGAGGAGCTGAATTACGATGGAGAGGTAGCCTGGGGTTTATCCAGATCCACAGGCAGCAGGGAGAGAGTGACACTAGGCCTGGCTTGAGCTTGTGAGACCTCAAAGCCCACCCCTAGTGACACACTTCATTCCAACGAGGCCATTCCCAGTGGGCCTATGGGGGCTATTTTTATTCAAACAACCTCACTGGGGAAGGTGGAGATGGGCTAGTGGCTCTCTACAGCTAAGGCCAGTCCCAGAGAAACAATAGCTGGACATTGTCATTAGAGATACTAGGGTCAACGCCTGGACCCCGTAGTCCCAACATCTAGGCTAGGCTGCCTATCAGTCCTCAGTAGGTACATAAGACATAAAAAACAAAAAAACAGAGAAAGATTTACTCAATGTGGAAGAAGGAACACATCAGCCCAGGGACTGCATGCCCTCCCGCCCCCCCTCCCCGGGCTCCCCAGCTCAGTCTGCGAGGTTTCGTTTTAAATTGAAGGCAAGAGGCATGTACAACTAAGCATTTTTCCTGATGCATGGCCCTGCCCATCACTGCCCTGCATTGTCTCAGCTGGCTCCGGACTCTCCTGCATATTTGTCCAGCAAGTTGTCAGAATTGTGTGAAATCTCTTTCCAGAAACCAGATCTCCTGGGGATGGCACCGGGGTACAGCTTTTTCCTTTTCTCTGTATGTGATTCCTGGAGAAGTTCCAGTTTTCCCGGGACCTATTGTCTCAACAGTGAGACAGCCAAAGGGAGGGAACTAAATGTCTCTTTAGAGTATTTTCACCCTTGGCAGCCAGGCAGCACTTTCTTGGGAAGAATTTACTAAGATCTGGGTCCCAGGAACTTTCTCCTCCTCCTAGATATGGGGGCCATCTTGTCTAAACATATTTCTGGCCTCAGAGGGTAGCTTCCCTGCAAACTGCAGAGAAGACCTGCAGTAAGCCTGCACATCTGAGACTCACTGGTCAGACAACCTCACAGTCACACTAGCATCTGCTGTGTTGAGCCTTGGGGCAATCCTGACAGATGTCACAATCTTGTTCTGGCCAAAGCTAGCTCACAACTTGGTAAAAGTAACAAGATTCCCAAATTCTATGATTTGTGACTGTTGGCCAACAGGTGTTTAAGTGGGTGAGTACCCACGCTGTCAGGTGGGCGGGTGTCCGCGAGTGGGTGAGCACCCACGCTGTCAGGTGGGCGGGTGTCCGCGAGTGGGTGAGCACCCACGCTGTCAGGTGGGCGGGTGTCCGCGAGTGGGTGAGCACCCACGCTGTCAGGTGGGCGGGTGTCCGCGAGTGGGTGAGCACCCACGCTGTCAGGTGGGCGGGTGTCCGCGAGTGGGTGAGCACCCACGCTGTCAGGTGGGCGGGTGTCCGCGAGTGGGTGAGCACCCACGCTGTCAGGTGGGCGGGTGTCCGCGAGTGGGTGAGCACCCACGCTGTCAGGTGGGCGGGTGTCCGCGAGTGGGTGAGCACCCACGCTGTCAGGTGGGCGGGTGTCCGCGAGTGGGTGAGCACCCACGCTGTCAGGTGGGCGGGTGTCCGCGAGTGGGTGAACACGCTGTCAGGTATATCTATGCCTTTGTCCCACATAAGCCACAGTAGCTGTGAGCTTCTGGGACAGGGGCTGCTTGTCACACCTGCAGAGGTGCGGAGGGAAACCTGTTTCAGCACTTACAGGAGGTTTCTTTATCTGACCATGACCACTAGTCTATGAACAATGCTGGTTTCATGACTCAAAGCTCAGGGCCCTGATCGCTCATCCAACACATCAGTGTGAAGAGGAAACCCTCCTAACACAGTGGGGCCTCACGATCACCCTGGCAGCCCACTCTTCACATCCTCTGGAGTAAGCACCAATTCAGCCTTGACTTCAGCCTTTTATCCTGGAGTTTCTGAGCTGGATCAATGCTTGAGGTGGGAACGGGTGAGGCATTTGCCAGAGCTCCCTAGTTCGGTGGTAAAGCCCACCTGAGAGCCTTCCTATCCTTCTCTCGAACCTGTGAAGGTTTGGATGTTTTCCCCTGAAACGCCCAACCACAAAGCAATGCTTACACTTCTCTTATTGCTACAATCAAATACAGGGCAGGAAGCATTTAAGGGAGAAAAGGCTTCCTCTGGCTTACAGTTTGGGGGGATACAGTCCATCATGTTGAGGAGGCCTCAACACAAGGTCAGGGGGTCTTGGTACAATGATAATCAGGAAGCAGATACTAACAAGGAAGTGAGGCTCGGCTATAAAACCCCCAAACCTGCTGCCAATCACCCCTCTCCTCCAGCAAGGTACCACCTCCTGAAAGTTCCACAAGTTTCTAAGCCAGCACCAACAGCTGGAGACCAGCCATTCAAGCACAGGCGCATATGAAGGACACTTCACTTAGACCCTCAGTGGACCAACCTCAGCAGAAACCAGAACTTTGGTGAGGCACTAGGTTTGGACATCTCAGCAAATTGCCCAAGCCCTCCACCTGGTTCTAGGAAGCCTGGAGCAGTAGGGTGAATATCTGCTGTGTATCTACCAAGCCTGGCTACAAATCCTTTGTCACTTTGAGAAGCCCACATCACTTCTGAGAGCTGGGCTTCGCCATCTATGACACTTGTCTCTCTGGTCAGGTGAGAGTTGCTCCAAGGCACCTTCTCAGTAGTATGTGCGGTTGCGTCCTCATGTCAAAGAGAAAATGCTTGGTCCTGGCATCTGTTTTACCTAGCTCTGTGTATTTGCATGCAGTGTAGAGAAACAGAAGATTCTGGTCTCTGAGGCACTGCATCCTGGCTGGGGAGGTTGGCAAGACAGTAGACGTCTGACCAAGTGACTCACCACATGCCTCAAGAGGAACAGTGACAGAAGTGGAACCAAGAGACAACCGCGCTTCTCGTCACCCTTCCTCCCTCTGTGTCTGTGCTGTCCTCACTGCAGCTAAGACTGGGAGTAGGCAGAGACCTCCGCTATGTCCTCTGTGCCTTAGGCTGACTGTATCCCAAACACTGATGAAGAAGTACCTGGATGGCTGCACCAGGCAAGACAGGGAAGGGAATTGAGATGCTAAGCGAGAGAGCCTGACAGAGCATTTTAATCTCGTTTTTGGGTTGCTCTGCGCTGTGAAGGTTTTGAGAGTTTATGGTTCCTGGCTTCTCTCTTCTTCACCCTAGACTTCTGGTCATCTTGACTCCACTGCAGGCAGCAGCCATGATGTGGATGTGCGAGACCAGCTCCTGTCTCGAATGTTCTACAAAAATAAGCCCCAAGACATGGTCTGGTGGTCTAAGTAAGAACGACCCCCACAGACTTATATGTTTGAATTCGTAGTCACCATGGAGTGCAAGTGTTTAAGGGGATTAGAAAGATCAGGAGGCACGGCCTTGTTGGAGGAGGTGTGTCACTGCAGGTGGGGCCAGACTCAGGGTCTGTCTTTCTCTCCCTGCTGCCTGTGGATCTGGATGTAGCTCTTGGCTCCGCTCCAGGGCCACACCCACCAGCATCCACCATGTTCCCCACTATGACGGCAAAACCCTCTGAAACTATATGCAAGTTTCCAATGAAATGCTTTCTTTTGGGAGCATTAGCATGCTCATCATGTCTCTCCACAGTCACAGAGCAGCAACTCAGACACATGAAAAAGTGTGTTCCTCCACCATGTGTTCCCCGCCATGGTGTTCTGCTCACCACAGCTCCACAGATCATAGAGGTGTATTACCCCAACAGAAGCTACTTAAGCTATGAAACAAAATAAATCTTTCTTTCATGTAAGTCTATTTTCTTAAGGAGTTGTAATGTGGCAGGCAAGTGTCATAGATGCAGTTCTCTGAGTTTTGGTGTCTCATTCTCACCCTCAAACACACACACATACACACCACACATATGCTCATATACATACATAAACATACACACCACACACATGCAGACACACATATATACACATGCACACGCACATACACACACATGCACACACACATACACACACATGCACACACATATACACACATGCACACACATGCATACACATGCATACTCATACACATACATACACACACATACATACACAAATACACATACACATACACACATACACATGCATACACATACACGCACACACATACATGCCTATGAGTATACACATGCACACACGTGCACATACATGCACATACACACACACACACACACACACACACACGCCCCTTTCTGCCCCCATTCCCACTAGAAGTTCTAGTCAAGCCTTGTGGGACAGGAACACTTGACAGGAGGTTGAAGCAGGGACTGAACAACAGGCCCCCAAACATACAAGAAAAGGACAGTGAGGTGACCGGCCAAGGCCCTGAATTGGGGTGTAAAGATAACGGTGCTGTCAACTGGTAGCCAAGATATCACAATATGGAGGCAGGTGACTCTAGTTGGGGCCAGCTGAGTGCTCCAAAGACAGATGTAAGGGCCAATGGATAACAGTGGTCAGAAGCAACCCCATGTTCCCTCTCAGGGGCACATCAGCTGTTACCTTCAGCTTAGTAACCTAGTCTTTAGAGTACTTAAACTCCTATGCAGATCCTCACATACTATATATCTTCTTATAAAGATTGAATTGTGGGTAAAATGGGCTTGTGGGGAACGCTTTCCCCTTTGCTGGAAGTGACTGTCCAGAGGAAGCAGAGAGAAAGGAAACCTAAGTCTCGTACCGAGAGCAAGACGTTGCTTTGCCTGGCCCACTGTGTCTTCTAAAGAGCACATTTCCTGCTTTCTTGCTTATTCTAATTAAAACATTTTAAAAAATAATCAGTATTCATCCATGTGCACACACGTACATGAACCGTGGCATGTATGTCGAGGCATGTATGTCGTGGCATGTATGTCGAGGCATGTATGTATAACGACTTACAAGAACCAGTTCTCTTCTGGGATAGAACTAGGCTTATCAGGCTTGTCGTAAGAGCCTTTACCTGCTGGGTCAGTCCCCCTCCCATCTAATCACATTCCTGACTGACTGCTTGGTTCACTACTATAGCCAGTCTGAATCCTTCAACCTTTCTCTTTCTAGAGACCAAGACCAGAGGAAATCAGAGGCTGCAGAATGGGGAATGAGTAGGGGGATAGCAACTTGATAAATAAATACATTTTTATTGGCAGCTGGCTATGTGGGACTAGTGCCAGAACCTTCCAGAATCTTCCCTCTGGTCATTGTGCCACTTTCAGGCAAAGATACCCCAATGCAACGCTGAGGAGATCAACATGTTGAATGAGTCTCTCAGGAAGGAGCTGGGACAGAGGTAACAAGGTTGAAGAAGAGGCAAGTGTCTTACTTAGGGTTTTATTCCTGTGAACAGGCAGACACCATGACCAAGGCAAGTCTTATAAATGACACCAGTTAATTGGGGCTGGCTTACGGGTTCAGAGGTTCAGTCCATTGTCATCCAGGTGGGAACATGGCAGCATCCAGGCAGGCATGGTGCAGGAGGAGCTGAGAGTTCTACATCTTCATCTGAAGGCTGCCAGCAGAATACTAGCTTCTAGGCAGCTAGGATGAGAGTCTTAAAGCCCACACCCACAGCAACATGCCTACTCCAACAAGGCCACAGTTACCCCAACAAGGCCACAGCTACCCCAACAAGGCCACAGTTACCCCAACAAGGCCACAGCTGCCCCAACAGGGCCACACCTACTCCAACAGGGCCACACCTACTCCAGCAGAGCCACACCTATTCCAACAAGGCCACACCTACTCCAACAAGACCACACTCACTCCAACAAGGCCACACCTACTCCAGCAGAGCCACACCTACTCCAGCAGAGCCACACCTACTCCAACAGGGCCACACCTACTCCAACAGGGCCACACCTACTCCAACAAGGTCACACCTACTCCAACAAGACCACACCCACTCCAATAAGGCCACACCTACTCCAGCAGAGCCACACCTACTCCAATAGGGCCACACCTACTCCAACAAGGCCATACCTTCAAATAGTGACACTCCCTGGGCTGAGCATATACAAACTATCACAGCCAGGATCCAGCAGATGGGCTCAGTTCAGCCAGACACATCTCAGAGCCCTGAAGGAACAATTTGAATTACAGCTAAGAGACCAAGGATGGGGACTTGACACATTCCGCTCTCCCAGCTCTTGTCAAAGTGTGACCTTGTCCGCTCAGTGGCACCACACTGTCTCTCCTCCCCAGTCACCTGGGAGAGACACAGGTGGGAAGAAGGGAACATATTTGAAAACATTATCTCTTCCTAAGGTCGACCCAAGGTGATATTTCTCAAAAGAAAAGCTAGGAGTGGAGCTATTTTTGTTGTTGTTGTTGAAATTGCACAGGAGTGTCAGTAGGGGCCATGGCTTCTGGCAGCGTTGTGAGCTCAGGCTGGCTGCTTCCTGGGACAGTGACCTTCAAATGTCACACTAGAGAGATGGGAAGGAAACAAGCCTGACTTGACTCTGGGACTTCCCTTCGCCCGTCCTGCTAAGCATCTCAGCGGACTCATTTCAGGTATGGAGACTGGGAACCACACTTTCTGTTACCGAGTCTGCCCAGAATTTCCTCTTATGTTGTTGGAGCATCAGATGAGGTCTTGTTTGAGAGCAGGACCTGGTCTCTGTGCCTATTACAGAGACAACCTTTCACAGACTGTATAATCTTTCCCAGATCACTTTGCTCAGTGGCAAAGTTAATGATTCAGGGGTTCTGTTTAGATTTTTTTTCATGCTTATATTTATGAATTATCTTTGGCTCTTTCATGGTAAGAAAATCAAAGCGTCCAAATGTGAACCACAAAATAATGATTGTAAAACCTTATCTAATAACAGATGGGAAATAGGAAGGTTTGGATGGCTATCAATGAAGCTCCTTGGAGGCAGTCCACATCACTAATAAAATCAGGGCTCTATAAACATATGCTAAAGGTTATAGCTTCTCTCCACATACAAAATCCATGCTGGCTCGGGGATGCATAGCTACTAAGTGACTATTCTCTCATAATTTATATATAATCCCTTTCTCCTCTGCAGGTCTTCAAGAAGATGACCAAAAGGGTGGGAATTTGATAAAGCCACCATGACTGATGACAGAGTTCCCTGGTGTTATCAAACAGCCTAGTGTCTCCCAGCCTGAGGCAGAAGGGCTGGAGGTACACCAAAGGGGTGTTGGCTCAGCTAGCTACCAACCCAAGAGCCAAAGAAGGCAGGAAGTGACCACTGAATCTCCACAGCCAGAACAAGCTCTTAAGATCCTCAAAGACACGTCCTAGGCTTGACTGGGCTTCTGGGAGTTCAAGGCTGGTTTTGGGGTTAATTTAATAGGTTTCACGAGTTCCAGAAAAGTTCCTGATCTAGGAAGCACAGTGATGGGGTTGGAAAGAGGAGAGGGAGAGAGGGAAGGAGAAGAAGGGGGGAGGGGGAGGAGGAAGAGAAGGGGGAGGGGGAAGGGAAGAGAAGGGGGAGAGGGAGAGGGAGAAAGAATATATGGGGTCTTCCGTTGTTCAGAGTTCATGGTCCTTTGGGAGAACGGGATGTTTGTAACAACGTAAGGCTTAAGGCATAGTCTACAGCCTTGGTCAGTAGCATAAGCACATTGGCTTCCAGACATTTTTTGGAAGTAGAGGGTGATGCGTTTCCTGGCTTTGGGCAGATTTTCTCATTACGTAGACAGTACTGCTTTGTCTATGGTTCCAGACATACAGTTTGTCTTAGCTTATAACACACTGTGAACATCACCAAAGGGACCCATGCGCACCGAGCACGGTGACAGATATTTCGTGTCAGACATTAAGGATAGGTTACCGGCACGGAGTACACGATAGGGCAAGAGCTTCCTGTACACTAGCTATGCACCGAGTTCTACCCTGAGTCCTGGACACTTAATCTTCACACCCACTTCTCACTTCAGTTTTACAGGTGAGAAAATAAAGTCAGAGATTAGCGAGCTTCTCCAAATAACACAGACATCAATTATTACAGACCCAGACATGCTGAAATGATTACTTTGTTGCACCAGAGCATGGAGGAGGGCCATGTAAGCAGATGATGTCATGTTTAGGGGCCATGAAAGGGTGTATAGGAACTGTGAGAGCCAGGAGAATTCATGAGAGGGTGAGACTAGCCAGACACCAGAGGGTATGCTGATAGAGACATGATGAGCCCATTTACATATTAGCTCATCCAGTGGGGATGTGGGCTCCAAACAGAGACAAACAACTACAGAAGTCTCACTGAAGAGAGAGTTTAATAGGGTTACACCCAGGGACCAGGAAGAATTCAGTGTGGCTGGTCGCCGATTTCATAGCCAGAAATAGAGACAAGGTTTTGGAGGGTCATTTCTATTCAATAAATACATGCTTGGCACCCATAACACAGCAGGCATTATGCGAAACCCTGGTAGGTCCGTGTGAATTGATACAAGTACCACTTCGACCTCATGGATCTTATATCCTATGAAATGAAAAGATACCTCCTGATCTTTCCCATTTGGGGAAGGGAAAGGGCGGCTGCTGTACTCTTTCCGTGTCAGACTGAACACTGTCTAATGAAATTACTCAATAAGGAAGGAGCCAGTTGTCTAGAATAACGTACCTGCATTTGGCTTTGCCCGGTGTAGTAGTTGTGAAATCAGAAGGAAGTTAGGTCACTAGAAAGGTAACATCAATAATTAGCTTTGCCATCCTGTAGAATGTTAGCGTATTTATGTCTGTCTCACTGTTGTCTATTTCCCACTGTTGTCATAGTAAATTATCACAAGTTTAACGGCCGAAGCTAAGAGCAATCATGCAGTTCTAGAAAGCAGAAGTCAGGTACAAATCCAAGTAGGCTAAACTTAAATGTCTCTCATCTTTCTGGAAGTTCTAGGAGAGTATCTTCGTCCCCTCACTGATTGTAGTTGAAAGAATTCAATTCCTTGCAGATGATTTTTAAATCTTTTAATCTTGACAGTCCAGTCATTATCCCCCTTCTGTTCTGCCCTCCAACAGTTCCTCATTCCATTCCTCCTCCCTGTCTCCAAGAGGATGCCCCCATACCCCCACACCCCTACACCCCCCACACCCCACCAGGACTCCCCATTCACTGGGGCCTCAAGTCTCTCAAGGGTTAGGTGCATCTTCTCTCCTTGAGGCCAGACCAGGGTATTGCTGAAGTTGATGACACCTTGATTCTTGACTGCTGGCCCCGCCCCTCCGCCATTTTCACACCGTGCACCCTCAGGTCCTCACCAGGCAGCACCGAGCTGACCTGGCCCTGCCTTCCTCTCTCACCTGAGAGGACTCGTACGGTTTAATTGATCATGCCCAGATGATTTAAGACCCTCTTGTAATTTCCGGATCCTTAAGCCAATGAATCTGCAAAATAATCTTGCCATCAACCTGCCAGGTACCTACATGGCTCGAAAGATTAAGGTACTGGCACCTTTGCGGGGTCACTCTTAGGCCACGAGAATATGTAACCACAACTGTTATCTCAGAGTGTGGGTCCTGGTAAACTAAATAGCCCCATTTCTCGGCATGGATGCTGACAAGAAATGAAGTAGTGAGCGTCTGGAGAGAGTGACGCCTCCTGGAAACACCATTCCTCTCAGCAGCCTGACAACCTGCCTGCTTCCAGACCGATCCGGAATTGATGATGACTCAGCCCCTCCTTCACACACACTCACTCCGTCTCTGTGTTTTTAACTTTTAGAGGACTGAAGTCATTACAGTTGTCAGTTTGGAGGCTTCAGGGAAACCTGTCTGTGCCAATTAAAATGTGCCGGGGAAGAGCACTGTGCCACGCCGCAGCTCACGCGGCTATTTTGGCTCCTGGCATCGGTCCCAACGCCAGCTCTTTCCAGAGTCTCTTCCTTCTCCCTTGTCTTCCTTCCTCTTTTGTTTTTATTTGGATCCAGCTTCAGCTCTGCTCCTAGTTTATGGCTAATCAATGGCTGACTTTCTGTAGAGGCTCCAGTGACCGGGTCTCGGGTGGCCTGAGATCATCTGGCAATCCTAACAGGGATGAGAACCTCTCTTCTCTCGGATGAGAAATGACCAAAACTCTACTTTGTTGGTTGACTCTGCTTGATGTCTGGCCTCCAGAACTGTGTGACCTTCTGTGACACAAAGTGTGACCTTTTCAGATGTGGGCAGTATATGTGTGTACAGCTCCTGTCTGTTCTTCTCCTGTAACTGAGTCTCTAGGAGGGAAACCGCAAGGTCTGTGCACATATAACTGGATCTGACCAAGGTGAACTTAGTGTGCACATATGTGAGTATGTGCCTATGAGTATGTGTGTACATATATGTATGTGTGTGCATTTTTATGAGTATACATGTGTATGTGTTCATGTGTGCATAAGTATGTGTGTATATGAATGTATGAGTGTGTACATGTATGTGCATGTGTGTAAAAGAGAGAAACATTTTCCTTTTCCTGAAAGGCACTAATGATTTAGAATATGGTATCTCTTAATTAATTGGTTCATAGAGATTTTAAGCACCTACATTAAATTATATTCCCAGAATTCTCTTCAAACTAAAGAAATTACACTTTTGACATATTAAATAAGACAGAGTTAGAAACTCCAAGCATTTTTTTCAAGGAATCATAGTTCATACAAAGTGAACTACTTCAGGTTTTTTAATCAACAATAACTATATGTAACTGGGGGTTTCTCAATAGGGGGTAAAATACAAATTAGCTAATGTTGTTCCTATGTAATATTTAGGATTGAGGAATGTAGAAATTTTCAACTAAATTGAATTATTCTAAAATAAATTGAGCTGTGTAATACTGATAAGTCTTTTATATCACTTATGTTTGTCAAATGCCTGTTTGAATGTAGTTTTCTCTCAACATCCATAGTTAACTTTAAAACTATATGCCAATTTAAAATTGAAGCAATTAATGGATAATCTTTGGTTCCCTGGGTAATTTCTAAGTAAAATTGAATATAAAAATATTGGTTGCCGATCATGGTCTGGGTATCTACGTAACTATGATTATGTATCCTGTTGTTACATTATAGAGTGGCCGCACCTTTGGATCCTATAAAACGGAAGTTCCGTTTGCTACATGGAGAAAGTGTTAAAGGTCCACTAGTAACTCTTAGGAGTCATAGTCGGCAGTCCTCTAAGCCCTGGGGTCTGCACGAATGAAGCATTTGATGGGTAGTTTTCAATTCCCTGCTCCCTCCCTCCTCCCTTCCCCTTCCTCCCCTCTCTCCTGCTTCCTCCCTGATCTTTAAGACGGAATTCGTCAATGGACTTAAAAAAAGATGGTTTATGATGTAGCATAATAGCAAATTTCCCCGAGCTTAATAAATAGAACATGAAAATCTATAGTTTGGGGTCTGATGTTATAAAAGCAAGAATTGGATCTCTTTCTGTTAAAGTGATAAATGGACCCAGATGTGATGGTTCATACAGATGTGGTGGTTCATCCAGGTATGGTGGTTCATGAAGGTGTGGTGGTTCACACCTGCAATCCCAGCACTCAGAAGCCAGAGGAGGAAGGAGCACTATACATTTCTAACACAATAAGTTCTTAGCACAACCTAGGCTGAGAAATGCCATATATATATGGTGCTTCTGTGTGTCTGTTCATCTGTTGGATAGCAAGGATTCGGAATCTCACGGGAATAGTTTCCTGTGCATCACACAACTTCATCATGCCCTTGATTACTAATAATCTAAGGTTCCAGGAAATTCTGCCCCTCCTTCAGTAGTCTTCAAATATGACATGGCCACTCTAATGGGCAGGCAAGCGATTGCTGCAATCTCGAGTGTTCAGAGCTAACTCTTCACTTAGCCATCCTGAAATCAGGTCAGAATTTAAAGGAAAAAAAAAACAAAAAAACACTGCCTTTCCAACCTAAGAATCTTTTGATGTCTCAGAGTTCCCACAGGTGGCTCACAAATCTTCGTTTTGTAATCTTAGAGAGAAAGAATTAGGCCCACTCCAGGTATTCATAAGTTGACTCAATGTGGTTGTAAAAGTTGAACAGCAAAAAATTGATTATTCAGATAGAAGAGTAAGTGTAAGTGGTTCAAATATCATTGGTGTTTCAGAAAAAAAAAATAAGCATCACAGAAGATATTGGGAGATCCCAGACATTTTCCAATACTTTCGTTGACCATACTATGTCCTTGCCCAAGACAGACATCAATTAGATTCTTAGAGAAAGAATATTGGATCCCAGAAGAAAATCTAACCCTCCTCTACTTTGATTTTATTGTCAAAGTTTTCTCTTTATTGTTGTGATAAAATATCATGACCGAGAACAGCTTGTGGAGGAAAGGGTTTATTTAGCTTAGAGGTTGAACACCACCACCAATCTGGAAGCTGTGAAGGGCACTCAAGACAAACCTTGGGGCAGAGGCCTTGGAGGGGCGCTGCCCACTGGCTTGCTCTTCATGAGGAGCTCAGTCTGTTTTCTTATACAACCCAGGACCGCCTGCCCAGAGACGGTACCCTCACCATGGGCGAGGCCTCCACCATCAATCATTAATCAAGAAAATACGCTATAGACTTGCTTCTAGATCAATCTAATGAAGGTCCTTTGTCAAATGAGTTTCTCTTCCCAGATAATTCTAGCCCAGTGGTTCTCAACCTCCCTAATGCTGTGACCTTTTAATACGGCTCTTCGTTTTCTTTGTGGCGACCCCCAACCACAAAGATATTTCATTGCTACTTCATAACTGTAACTTTTCTACTTTTATGAACCTTGTGTAAATATCTGATATGCAGAATATCTGATATGACATTGTAACCTCAACGGGGTTACAATGCACATTGAAAAACATTGTGTCAACTTGACACCATGTGTCAAATTGACAAAGTAACAACAATGACAAAAACCCAACCTGGACAATTACTTACTATACATTGTGACACAGGGCCAGATGCTGCTTTCTGCAGATGTTTCTATACCCTCTTAGGAGCTTACATGAAGCCCTCGGGCCTCCAGCATCTTCAGGGAGGAAGCATAGGCCTGAGTCTCTAGAAAAGGACTTCCCTGGGTACCAGTGATCTGCAAAGCTTCACATCCGTTTTCCTGGAGCAAGTTTCAGAAAAGTAAAGCTGCCTTCATTGAGATCTCTCCAGGGACTGGTCAGAACTTCCAGGGCTCTTTAGTCTAGAAAGAGTTCCATGGAAGTCGCTGCTTACCCAAGGCATGATGGGTAAACTGAGCTATAGAGGACTCATGTACAAGAGGGAATTAACTGCAGCTCTGTGTGTCTTTCAGTGTCCTATTTCAGATGGACGAAGATGTACAATCTGCCACGGGAAACTGAAACCACAAGGCTTGTGATGGTGCCTGATTAAGCAATCTCAGAGCCCAGAGACTCACTTTCACTGGGATGCTCCACTTTCCACCTTCCTCAGCAGTGCGGTTATTTGCAAGGGTTCAGTGGGAATTTCATTCTAAAGTCCTGAGACTGACTTTTAAAAGTTACCTGTGCAGCTAAGGCCAGATGAGTTTGGCCTTGGACTGCCATGAGGACAAACCACCTTTAAGCTATGAGAAGCCCTGCCTGGAAGAGCCGTGGCTTACCTATGGGCTCAGTGTTTACAGAGATCGGAGGCCCATGTAATCCTAGGTCACCTGTGACATCAGGTAGAAACCCATGGATTTGATTTCCAGTCTGGGGATTAGACGATCTGTTATCACCAAGACTCAGAGACTTTAAAGAAATTTCTGGACAGAAGTCAAGACTCTGGACTTGGAAGCTTTTTCAGTCCATATGTTGAAGGGATACTTTATGGTGACTTAAAACCACTTTTGAAAATAATCAGATTAATACTGAGCAAGACAAGCCATTTTCCAAGACTGACAATCATCTATGGAGATTATCCACAATCCAAAACAGATGGGAGGTATTGGGGAAAAGATCATTAAAAAGTTGGAAGTAAGGCCCAAAGGGGCTATGTCATGTTCTCCCACATTATAAGGGAGTAGTGTTTGTTTGGCATCTATGGGGAATCATGTGTGACACGGGAAGTGGATCTGTGTTTGCTTCACCCATACACAATCAGACATGGAATAACATGCAACATGTGGCGCTCTCTCTCTCTCTCTCTCTCTCTCTCTCTCTCACACACACACACACACACACATACACACACACACACACACACACACACACAATAACTAAGGCTATATTTTATTGTTTGCAAGTTCTTCCAGCTTTCTATCTAACAGTGAGTTTACTTCAGAGCGGTGGCCAACTGTGTAACTCCAATTTTTCAGAATAAATTCTTAAGCACCATCACCATCTTACTGGGCCTGTCATTACTTACTTAATGACGCTTGGTACATAGTCATTCTGTGTTATATGAGTCGTGTTATATATTGTTCCAAAATTACAGCTGGATATAAGTTCCCTGGAAAGATGGGATTTGTTCCCGGCCATCCAATCCCAGGGTGTGCATGGCCCTGCTCCTAAAGTAACTAAAGTAATGACAACTTCACCTCTCTCTGTGTCTGTCCTCTCTACTCAGCCACAGGGCAGGAGAGATGAGCAGCTCATTCTTTTCCGGGTCTCCTGTTAACTACCTCCAAGAGTTGGAGGCCTGAATTGTGATGTCGATCTTGCTTCCCTGTGAGTAAATCCCTGTGGTTAAGAGCACTGACTGTTCTTTCAGAGGTCCAGACTTCAATTCCCAGCAACCACAGGGGGCTCACAACCATCTCTAATGGGTTTCAAAGCCCTCTTCTGGTGTGTCAGCAACAGTGTACTCAGATAAATAAAATAATAATTCTTTTAAATCGATTGATTGATCAATCAATCAATCAATCAATCAATCCATCAATCAATCCATCAATCCATCAATCCCTGGCTGCTTCTGGCTGTTCCACACACAAACAGGAGGGCTCAGGGGAGGAGCTATTCTGTCATATTGCCCCACACTGCTCTCCAGGACACCTGCTTCCGGCAGATCTGTTTATTATTTTTCCAGTGATTTTGCCCATGATTTATTCTTCTCCCAAGACTGCAGAAACTGGTATCAGAGCCACAGTAAATGGTTTACCTTAATTAGGGGAAATGTCAAAAGCTTCCATGAACATCAGCACTGCAAAGCATGACTTTAGGAACCCAGGCAGACATTTACACCCGTCAATAGCAGCCGTGATGATCTAGCTCCATCACTTCAGCAGATCAACTTTGTCTTATTCTCAGAGCACACTACTCATGGGAAGGATTCGTCTAGCAGTCCAGACTGCAGGTACTCCACCATCTTCCACTTGTAGCTTCCTCCATACTTGCCCTGGACATTGGCATCCTGCTTGTAGGTAGATGGAGTGGGGAGCCAAGGAATGGGTGAGGATTTCCTAGTCTGCCCTAGAAAGTTTTGGTCTAAGGACACGTCACAGATTAGAATGTAGCAGTGAAGTTGCACTTACTGAAATGGAGGCTGGGAATCTGTCCGTATGGTGGTTTTAAGAGATGAAGATGGCCTTGGTAATAACTGATGAATAACCAAGGTCTGGGGAACTCAGGACTAACCTAGCTGTCACCAACAATGAGGGAAAAGGGTGCATCTACAAGAAACTCACACCTCTGAGGTCAGCATGCCAAGGCTAGTAAGTACAATGGTGTGTGTGGCTTTATTGCACACCCTCCCTGACCCCCATCAATATGTCTTCCAAGAAGAAGCAGGCCCTTCCTTCCTGTTATCTGCACTGATGGAAAGTTCTCAGCCCTGTGGTGATTAATCTCAGTTGTAAAACTTGGTAAGATCTGAACCACATAGGCCTCTGCGCATGCCTGTGAGGGATTATCTTGCTTAGGTTAACTAAGATGGGAGACTTGCCCACTGTGGGTGGCACCATTCCCTAGGTTAGTATCCTGGTCTGAAATAATGAGGATGTGAGCTGAGCACAAATTTTACCACTCTGCTTTTCCCCCTCCTGTGTCTTTAAGCTTGTCACACAAAAAGGCTCTACCTCCCTTTTTTTGTGTGTGAAATGTCCCACTTTAACTTATACTTTCAGTATAACTGGATGATCTCATCCCATTAGAAAATAGGCCATATCCCATTAGGCTACACTTTCGGGGGACAGGGAACTCTTGCAGCCCACGCTCTTCAGAAATCCTCCAGCTTTTTACCTCAATTGGCTTCAATGTATTCAACTATTCCAAAAGGGCTCCCATGTCTACCTACTCCATCCAGTGCAGTGTAAACTCGGGAAATAGGCACTAAACTTTTTTTTCCTGTTTTGGCCTGAATGCTTCCATTCTATGTATGGTTAGTCTCTTGCTTCATAGAATGAAAACAATGTCAAGTTTTATATCATCATTTTCATGGAAAAAATAGTTCCAAGCTGTCTTCCACCTTCCCAAATTTGTGTTTGAGCAGAAGTCTTGCATCCTGCAATGTAATCCTACAAATCTTGACATCAGATTTGTAATACTCTATAAAACCTCATAGGTCAACCTCTCAGCTATCAGTCAGTGCCATTCTAGACAAATCCCAGTGCTCAGCTAGGATGACACTTGTCCCTTCCCTCAGGTTTGGGTACTCAGTATAGTCATCTATGACTCAAAGGACACCTAGACAGAAACTTTGTTCCTTTCCAGTTACTTACAGATTCCTCATTATCCTGGAGCATTCCAAAGGTCAGAATCATAGCATGTTGCTGTTGATGGACTAGACATTCTTATTCCAAAAGGTCCAGGGCACTTTCTAGAAGAAGTACCATACTCTGGATTTTGGGATGTTGGTGTAGGAGCCTGAGTGTTCCCTGGATTTATGGGGTGTAGGTGTAGAAGCCTGTGTGCTCCTTCAGTAGTGCCTTGATCACTGTGCTGGTGGCTATGGCTTTGGGAATCCACTCTCTGCTTTTTGACTTGCAATGGTACTGGGTGCAGTACAAGCTCAAACTCCTGCTTCCCTGGCTCTCAACCACGGCGGGCTATAACCTTGAGCTAACGAAATCCTGTATCTCTTAACTTTCTTTCTTTTGTCAGGGCATCCTACCACCACCACAAGGAAAACTGGTTAATACAGTGTTATCTTTGGAATTCTATTCTTTAAGCACCGGGGATGTTGGCTGGTTTCTAGGAAAAGACGGATTTCCGGGCTTCGTCCTTGAAGATGATGCACGCGCACAGCGAGTGAACTTGGCACCCTCTTCACCTGAGCAGCACCACACAGAAAGCACCCAGAACGGCAAGGTCTGAGGTGATCCCTAACAATCCGACCTTCCATACAGTTTCTTATGAAGTCTCTGCATCATTTACCCCAGCCGCATGGTTGGCTGGCTCCTGGTGCTGCGTCCAGGTGCACTGGAAGATGCCACCATAGATCTTTCCATTTTATGCCAAATAGAACACCAGGTGGGGCAGTAAATCGTGAATCTTTCATACTCACTAACATTGTCAACTTCATGTTTTGAAACATGAAGGCTTCTTTATTCCAACCTGTAAGAGTGAGAAAATTCTTCCAAGACACCCCAGCTGCCTTTCCAGTAAACACTGTCTTCCTGATGTTGTTTGCCTGGGCGATTATTTCCAAATGGAGAGGGACATCCCATAATGTTCAACAGCACGAAGCCCAGTCTTAGTGACTAGAATAAATCATGAGAAACTGAGGTATTTTCTTCCCCAACAACTTTAAAGTTACAGAATTTGAGTGTCCAAACTCCCCTTAGTGATAATAGTCAGAGGGGTCCTTGCAGTCACCTAGAGGATCCTGGGAAATGAACACATCTTTACCACCGACGGTTAAGAGAAAGACCCAGAAACATCTCTGTGGGTTTTTCAGAAATACTTGTAGACTTTATGCCTCATGTCAAATAAGAACTATAACTATACCAATCATGATTGCTATAGTTGTATTTCATGATTATAACATTAATATTTTAAATCATAAATTTATCCAATAACTGTATATTGAATATATAAGTACATTGCTTCTAGCTACCTCATATTGCTTTTTTCTTAAAATAGCACTGTCTTATTATGGCAGAGGATTTGAAGCATGTTCTCTCCTAGTCATGGAGAAACAGAAACCAGAAAATGTGGTGTGTGTGACTGCACAGAATTTGAGACATCCTAGTTTTCCTAACTCAAATTCAGTGTCTACTTCCCCAGTGTCTAGTGTTCCCAGCAAGGACACTAGTCACCCTGTCTCCCCCTCACTGAGCTCACTACTGCCTAGCATCTGTGACAAAAATAAAGTGTGTATGTGTGTGTGTGTGTATATGCAAGTGTAAATGTGGTATGAGCATATGTACGTGCATGTGTTTCTGTGGTATGTGTAGAGTACGTGTGGTGTATATGCACACATTTTTAGTATGTCATGTATGTATGTGCATATATGTGTATGTATGTATGTGTATATGTATGTATATATGTATGTATGTGGTTTTGTTTGTATAGAATATGTGTGTTGTGTCTATATGTGTGGTATAGGTATATGTGGTATATATGGGTTTATTTTTTATTTTCTATATTTTTTGTTTACATTCCCAGTGATTTCCCCTTTCCCGGTTCCCCCCTCCCCAAAAGTCCCATAAGCCCTCTTCCCTCCCCCTGTTCCACAGTCAGCCCCTTCCTGTTTCTCTGTCTTGGTATTCCCCTACACTGCTACAGTCTTTCCAGGACCAGGGGTCTCTCCTTCCTTCTTCTTGGAAGTCAATTGATATGTGAATTGTGTCTTAGGTATTCCGAGCTTCTGGGTTAATATCCACTTATCAGTGACTACATACCATGTGTGTTCTTTGGCAAATGGTCAGAACTGGAAAATATCATCCCTAGTTAGGTAACCCAATCACAAAAGAACACACATGGTATGCAGTCACTGATATGTGGTATATATGTATGGAGTATATGTGATACATGTACACTTGTGTAGCTGGTTGATGTGTGTGTGTACATGTGCTATGAGTGTGTGTATGTGTATGTGTTTCTATGGTGTATGTGGAGTATGTGTGGTGTGTATGCACACATTTTTAGTATGTTGTGTATAGTAGTATATATATATATGTATGTATGTGTGTGTATGTGCTGTGTGTATGTGGTTTTGTTTGTATTGTGTTTATATGTATGGTATGTGTTTATGTAGTATGTATGTGTATGTATAGAGTGTGTGTGTGTTACATGTGCCCTGTATAAGTGGTGTGTGTGTGTGTGTGTGTGAGAGAGAGAGAGAGAGAGAGAGAGAGAGAGAGAGAGAGAGAGAGAGGGAGGGAGGTGGGGTGTATGTGATTATGTGATGTGTATCCACATCGGTGGAAAATCACAAACAAAAGGTTTACTCGGGAAACCAGCTGGCCTGTCTCCTGCTTACCCAAACAGGAGTGTCTAGATTTTCTTTAGAGTTACATCACTGAGTTGGAAGAAAAGTCAGTGTGGTTGTGCTAAGTTTGTTTTGTGATGAGGAGACTAACTGGGGACACTGGACCAGAGAGACATCAAAGTGCCTCTAACAGGAGGGAGAAGCACCCGGCTTTATTGTTTTAGAAACAGGAGTCATTAATAGACTCACCTAACTAGCATTTCCTTGAACTAATTGGGGAACGAAAATCCATCTCGAGCATCCGTTATGTTTGCTTCTCGGGCTCATCTCCCTGGGAAGGAGCGCTCCCCCGTTTTAATTACATACAGTCCGGCTGCAGGCTTGCCAGCCACAGCCTCCTGGCGTCTGAATGCTTTGTCACTACAATTGAATTAATTTATGGAAGGAGCTTATTTCTACCTGCTGTTAAAACCAACCTCACTGTGTTATGCCACAGAACAAACACATTTCACGGCTCATTTCGGCTTCTGCACACACCCTCTGGGCTAATAAGGAAAGCAGAAAGAATATGGTTTTGGTGACATCCAACAAGCCACATTTCTCTGCACATACATGACCCCATGTCTCCTCAGCAGGCGGTGACATGCTTGCAACAGGATGCTTTAGACTATCCTACTTGATCATACCCTGCCTCGCCCGGCCAACTCCAGAGGGGTGGGGTCTGTCTTCCTTTGCATTTCTACCCCAAGCTTCCAAGTGTTCTTTACCTGCCTCTCTTGCGGCCATGGGTTATTCAGAAAACCCAGAGTTTTATTAAAGGTAGATATATAATAAAAGTTGTACTCAACTAAGACTGGGAACATGGGATTAATTATAAGAAGGGGTAGGGAAATTCTGCAGACATGAAGCCAGTGTGAGAGAAACGTACAAAACTTGAGAGTCCACACAGGACATCTTACATGAGACGCCCGTCTCTCTGGGTCTAAGCTACTTCACGTGGAATGATGACTTCCAACTCTAGCTATTTATCTGCGAGTTTCACAATTTCTTTTTTCTTAGCAGCTGAATAATAATCTCTGTGAAGATATAAATTGTTTATTTTCCATTCATTAGTTGATGAACAGCTGGACCCCTTCCATTTCCTGGCCATTGCAAACAGAGCAGTGGCCGTCGATGAGCCTGTGTCTGTGAAGCAGAATTCAGCCCTGTGAGAATATGCTGAGGAGGTGTACAGACGGGTCCTGAGGCTGAGGTTGATCTGTTTCCAGCTTTGTGTTGTTGTCGTTTGTTTTGAGACAGCTCTCACTATGTAACTCCGTCTTGCCTGAAATGGACTATGAAGACCAGGCTGGCTTTGAACTCACAGTGATCTGCCTGTCTCGGCCTCCTGAGTTCTGCTATTCAAGGCGTGCATTAACATGCCTGGTGTATTTCTATCTTTTGAAGGAAGCTCTACACTGAATTCCACAGTGGTCACATCACTCTGATAGGAATCGGTGACCAGTGCCCCCTTTCCTCAGGCCCATGCACCTACTGCTATTTGTTTTGGGCTTAGGCATTCTAACTGGGTGAGGTGAAACTTGGAGGCATTTCTAAAATTTGCATTTCCTCAGCGGCTAAGGGCACCAAACACTTTTTAAAAAAGACTTCTGAGCTACTTGTTCTTCTTCTTTTGAGAACTCTTTTTAGTTTCATATCAATTTTAATTGGGTTTCTTCTTTTCTTGATGTTTTAGTGTGTTGAGTCCTTTGTGTATTCTACACGTTAGCCTCTGTCAGATGTAGACCTGGGGAAGACTTTCCCATCTGGGGGCTGCCTCCTCACCTGACTGGGGGCGGGTCTGACTCTTCAGATATGTGTGTTTTAATGGAGCACACATAGGAAGCGGCCATGGGGGAGGGAGTTTTCCAAGGAGGGGAGATAGAATGCGGAGGTGGGGTGTGGGGGAGAGGATGGGGAATAGCAGAGAGGAAAGGGAGGGAGTAGGGTTGTGGAGGGGAGGGATGTGTAGCCGAGGGGGTAGGGTTAAATAATTGACACTAAAGACATCTGAAAAGCCATATGAAAATCTGCTACTATAAACACACACATGAACACACACATACGCACACTCATACATGTGCACACACATATAGGGAGAGAGGAGGAAAAGGGAGGTTAAATGGAGTCATCCTATATCAAGAGGGACAAAACCTCTCTTAGACACTATAAGCTATCCAATACAAATTTTAGTGTCAACAATGGGTAACTTCTTTCAGAGCTATTGGTCAGTGGGTCTCCAGAGCCACGCCCCCCAAAACTGTGAGTCACCGTCATAGTCCTGGAAGGTATTATAAATACTACTGCGGGAAAGGGGGAATCAGCCTTACCCAACTGTGGAGCCTGCAAGCTGTAATAATGACTAGTCGGGCAAGATGCACTCCCTGGTGCAAGAGAGGCGCAGCTGTTTTGGGAGTAACCAACCACTCTCTGGTTGGATTTAAGGTCTACAAAGCAGAACTCATACCTGGAACCATTAACAGTACCAAAGAAACATGACCAGGGCCCTGGTTATGTTCTGGGACCTAGGACCTGCTGTTATTCTACTACATGAACATAGCATAAAACCAATTTCTAAAGACTTATCTTTTTACCCACAGATCTTCCAACCCTCACCAAAGAAGCTTCTTTGTGCAGTAATAGCATTTTTACAGAAACCCCTAAGTGGTTAACACTCTGAAAATAAGAGTCCAAACAGTGCTCAGCCCTGAATAGAGTATTTCCATCGCACCATGGCCTCCCAAGTCTCAGGGATCATTGCACAAGAGGGAGAACAAAGATTCTAAGAGCCAGACGCAGTGGCCTACAGAGACACAGTATTTCAGGACACAACAGGGTGGTTGCACATATGAACTCCCGTCAATTGTGATGTGTAAGATAGAGCTAAAATCCCACATGGGGGGCATGGCTGAGGTAGTCATACTGCCTCACCCCTTCCTGAGTTGCTATTGGTAATTGATAGCTCCTGAGATAAGGAAGAGATAGTTTTCTTCAAGGCTGTGGGCCCAGAGAGGCTACTTATAGTCCAGGAGATGGCCTTCTACCATACACACACTGTGAGTATTAATTGGACTCCATGAGTTTAAAAAAGATAAAGAATGCATGAAATTGGGAAGGGATTTGCAGGCATAGGGGAGGAATTAGAGTGGAAGGAACAGGGTGGCCTTGATCAAAACACATTATGTGCATGCATGACATCTTTAAAGAATTAAAAAATGTAGACAATAATAAAAATGGTTATTTGAAAAGAAAGTGACACAAAATCAAAATACAGCAAAATGCATTCAGGATCTAGAACAATTCCCAAAAGGCACCTAGAACAATTCACAAAAGGTACCCATTTTGAGTGACTTTTTGAGGGAAGGATCATTTCTGACTACAAACTCCATGAGGAGACAAGGAACACCTGTTGTTGTTATTGTTGCTGCTGTTGTTATATGTTGAACCCTTTCTCTGGCCCTCTTTGTATAAGCTTCAATATAGTGATGCGGGTGTTGCACTCACAATCGTGTGTCTTTCCAAACAGGGTAGATTCTGGGCCCTTCCATGGCCGACTGCTTCTTATCTTGGTGTATCACTGCTCCTGGCACATGACCTTACAGTGGGGCTGCAGGTGGCTTCTCCAGGAGAGATGCTCTGGATGCTTCTTGGGGATGCCGGCATAAGATATTTCAGTGAGGACAAATGCTTGTCCGCAAGAAGGGGGCGTTATTCTTCACTGAGCAGCCTTGTGATTCCGAGCAGCCAAGGCCACATTCCTAAATGGCCTTTTTCAGATTCTAGACTGAGGCTACAAACATCTGACTGGTAAGGTAATCCATGGACGTTCAAGGTCAGGGTAGAATCCAGCGCCATTAAAATGACGAAGATAAAGCACATCACAGTAGGTAGACACACAGTAGGCAGACAGATTGTCTGTCCCTTCTTCTGGGGACATCACTTATTCTAAAGTTGAGGGATTGTCTGAAAGCATGCCTCCAGGCAAAGGAAGGAAAGGGATCATAGAGAGGAAATACATACGAACACTGGACTTAATTATCTGGTTTTCTTGGGCCAAACATCCGATTCTCTTCTGTTTTTAGGGGCTGTTTCCATCTCCAAAATCAACAAAACAACAAAAACCACCACCACCAACAAAATCCAACAACAGAAAACCAAGCCCATTTTTTTTAATGTCTTTCACTCCTAATATAAAAATGGACTATGGAACGTCAGCCAGTCCTACATCTCTCTGCGAGCCTAGACAATGGAAGATTGGTGCCCTAGTATTTTGAGAAGCTTATGTAGAAACATCTGCACCACGGAGGAAGGTCATTTTGGCGAAGAGATCTCCCAGGAGCCCTAACATCACCCTCCAAGCGACCGGTGACATGCAGATTTCAAATTTGGGTTTTGTGACATCTCTGCATGAATAATTAGTACAAATTCAATGACAGAAAATGCAAAATGTTGTGGAAGTAAAAGGATTTTATTACTGCAAAAGCTCAGGGTGCAAATAGCCAGAGGTGATTTGCTTCCTGTCCCTGCTCAGCAGCCCAGGCAAATTCAGGCTGCTGAAAGTGAGCCCTTGTGGGTTCCCTCCCAGATACAGCCCTGACATCCACAAGTCTAGAGCATTCACTACAGGATGGCTGGGTCTTTGAGACCAGAGGTGGTAGAAACTTCTAGAAGGTGGCAGGGGAAGATAAACTAGGCTTCAGGTGGTGTTCCGGCCTTCCATCCCATGGAGATTTATTTTCCCTCAGTCAGCCAAGGATCTGTCCTGGAAGCAGGTGCTGATTTTCTAACAAGCCCTGCCTGCCCTTGAGTCTGACCCCAAGCCCCAGTTTTCCCATGGTGCTTTAGCTCAGATGTCTCCTGCAGAACTGTCTAGCTTCAGAGCCTAAGCTCCTCTGTCCTCCCCACCCACACGCCCTCGTCTGACATTCTCAGGTCTGACTTTGGTGCCTTTCCCCCTTCCCCCCCCCACCAGACTTGTCCCTGGCCTCCCCCTGGTTTGACTCCTCCTGCTCCAGCATGTCAGCTGTCCATGGCTCCTTCCAATGGAAGCTGGAAGAAGCAGGCCCCCATCTCACCAACTACACAGGAAGCATTTCTTAATCAGACCCAGAGTCCAGCAAGGAGAGATGGCTCAGCCTCCAACCTGCTTTTGGCCATGCCCAGGACTGTAAAACAGTCCATCTGATGGCCCAGGATCATATCCAAAAGTAGATCTGGAATGCTCAACTTTGGAAGGAATCCCGTACACACCTCCTGATTGATATGGAAATGAAAACCTGTAAGACTGCGATGCCAAGACAGCATTGCAAAACCTTTTGATTTTTATTTATTTGTTTGATAGTTCCTTCTCATTTTTCTGCTTGCTGTCACAGAGCCCAGGAGAGCTGAGATGCACATGGTTCCTTATCAGAGACTGTGACCTCCAGCGAGCCGTAGGCATGGGTGTGCAGGCTCTCTGGTTCTCCTCAGCTTCTCTGATCATGTCCCAGATCTCTGTCTGTGTATATGAATATTTTGCTGCTTTTCCAAGAGCAGAGATAGGATCTGGTCCTCACATTTCATGCAATCATGAATGCTCAGGATGCATTAACTGGAGACAAGGCTGGAGAAACAGAGCTTGAGAATCACTGCTATGAATACTGATAGGACACACTGAAGACACCCATAGTCCCCTGACCACTGATGATTCCTTAGTTGAGTTTAATTTGTTTTAGACCAGTGGTTCTTGTACTGGCTGGTTTTGTGTGTCAACTTGGCACAGACTGGAGTTATCACAGAGAAAGGAGCTTCAGTTGGGTCAGTGCCTCCATGAGATCCAGCTGTGGGGCATTTTCTCAGTTGGTGATCAAGCGGGGAGGGCCCCTTGTGGGTGGAGCCATCCCTGGATTGGTAGTCTTAGGTTCTATAAGAAAGCAAGCTGAGCAAGCCAGGGGAAGCAAGCCATTAAGAAACATTCCTCCATGGCCTCTGCATCATCAGCTCCTGCTTCCTGACCTGCTTGAGTTCCAGTCCTGACTTCCTTTGGTGATGAACAGCAGTGTGGAAGTGTAAGCTGAATAAACCCTTTCCTCTCCAACTTACTTTTTGGTCATGATGTTTGTGCAGGCATGGAAACCCTGACTAAGACCTTCCTAATGTTGTGACCTTTCAATACAAGTTCTTCATCTTGGTGACCCCAAACTTATTTTTGTTGCTACTTCATAACTGTAATTTTGCTCCTGTTGTGAACTGTAGTGCAAATATCTGTGTTTTCCAATAGTCTTAGGTGACCCCTGGGAAAGGGTTGTTCAACCCCCAAAGGGGTCACAACCTGCAGTTTGAAAAACAGTGCTTTAGACAAAAGAGGCCATCACTCCTGCTTGCCCCCTCCCCTCTCCAAACTTCAGCACACAAGGCATCTAGCAGCTAAGACAGACTGAGGATTTGCTTTCGCCCAAGTGCCGAGTAGGTGTCAGATATCTTTAAAGCATCACTGTTAAAAGGCACTGTTAATATTAATGATATGTCCTTATTGTAAGTACTTCTGATATGCATTTTCTCTGTAAATAAACAAAGCCTTTGGAAAATAGAGCAATTTGTGTCTTCTTATCAACAGCCCTTAGACTCCTCCCTGGTGTCTTGACTTCCTTGAACAAAGGACTGCCAATCAAGCAGCCACATGTCACCACTAGCCATTCTGAATAGCCTCAGAGGCCTTGAGGAAGCCACACCATCATCACAGCTCCTTCCTGCTTGCTGGAGCACAGCTCTGGCTCCTAAAGGTGGAGCTGCAGCATTGTAGCCCTTCCCTAGGGAGATGAACATTTATTCTTCCCAGATAAAGCGCCACCAACAGGGAAAAGGAATAATTGCATCCAGATCCTACTTGACGAGCCAATCAATTGCTTTGTTACTGGACTTATAGAAGCATGGTAAACAGGTTCTTCCGGTATTATTATGCCCAGTTTTCTGAGGAACCACCAAACTGATTTCCAGGGTGGTTGTACTAGCTTGCAATCCCACCAGTAGTGGAGGAGTGTCAACCAAAGAGTACACATGTAGCTACCCATGGCTTCAGACACATAGGCAGCAGAGGATGGTCTTGTTAGACACCAAAGGGAGGAGAGGCCCTTGGTCCTGGAAAGATTTGATGCCATGGTATAGAGGAATACCAGAACAGGGAAGCGGGGGAGGGTTGATTGGGGAAGGGGAGATGGCTTATGGGATTTTAAGGGGAGGGGGGAACTAAGAAAGGGGACAACATTTGAGATGTAAATAAAGAATATATCTAATTAAAAAAAAGAAGCATGGTAGACGGTCACTTATAGGAGTGCGGCTAACTTAAAACAAAATAGTAAAGGATGCATCACAAAAGATGTCCCACTCTTTTATGAATCATCACTGCTAGGTCCTAGAACCCTTAGTTACCTTGACCGAGAAAACCCCTGCTGCTCTCCAGATTTGAAGGCCCTCCCTTCAAGGCCCACCCTGTGCCGCCTTTGTCATGCTATTTCTTCTAGTTCTCTCCCACTTCAAGGCCTGACCATAGCATGGCTGCCTGTGGCCATGAAGGCCTTTCATAACAAAGCCCATCTATAAGGGAAATCGGCATTAGGAAGACTGAAACCACTGGTCTGCTTCCTATATGGTTTACCACCTTCAGTATCATGCAGAGCTCTGGGGTAGAGGGAATGGTAGATGCGATCTCAGGTTGGGATCTGGTAACTCTACTCCCTCTGTACTTCTGCGTGAGCGCATTTATAATCCTGTTACCATAGTGGAATGCCTAGCTACCACTATATTGTTCTGATACTTCACTGACTGACCAGGGCCATGGTTTCATGATAAAGGCAGGATGGTGTTGTTATGCCCAGAGTGTGGTCTGGCTATCAGCAGGCTCCTGGGCTTACTCTGTAAACCAGCCTCTCTCATCCCCCTGCCACTGCCTGTGATGCTGCAAAATCAGGCTTCTCCTGAGAACTCTTTTTCTTGCCTGGTTTGACCGTCATCATGAATCAAATGGGCTGAGACAGGTAGCATGGAGCGAAGAAGCCATGGCAAAGATTGGAGATGCAGTAAAGACGGGAGGTGTGGCGGTTAAGTGACAGAAGAGACTGTGTGGCAGCTGTGGGCACAACAGCAGTGATAGCAGAGACAGAAGCTGCAGTCATGGGCATGAGCGGCCGCTGGCATTGCCCCAGCAGCAGATGTCAGTAGCCGGGGCCAGGAGAGGAGGAGAGAGAAGCCAAGGCAAGGAAAGAACAACACAAAGAAAGAGATGAGAGGGAACTAAGACCCAAGATGGATACAAGGCTGCAGAAAGTCTTGGTTGTTGGCACCGTAGCAGACGCTGCCCAGTCCTAGGGCACCAGGACTCCTTCCTGATGCTGCAAAAGCTACACCCTCTGGACTGAAGGACCCAGTGACTGCAGACACTTTGACCCTAGAGGGTATTACTTCCTGCTGCTTCCCTTCACCTACACGGCCGACCACAGGCAGCTGATTGGTCACACAGCAGGAGAGAATCTGCCTTTCTGCTGGGTTTCTTTGTTCCCACAAGGCTTCTTATTCTCTAGGGAATGAATGAGGCCTGGAAACTAGACGACCGATTAATACCTTCCTCCCTCATGGCGACAGCAGAAGGAAACACTGATTTGAATTCTTTCCTCCATGTTCGGCAGACATTATCAGTCAATTCCCAAGAGCCTTTGCGTAATGTAACCTGAGACAATTCTACCTTTTCTACTGTAAGTTAAGAGGCTTGAAGCCAGAAGAAAAAGAAGCAAATTCGGCATTTACTATTGTGTTCTATTAACAATAGGAAAGTCTTCTTCTTGTTGTTGTTGTTGTTGTTTTAAAAGTTCATGTCTTTACTTTTCTTGTTATTTTTTTTAAGATTTATTTCTTTTTATTCTTTGTGTGTGTGTGTGTTTTGTCTGTGTGTATTTCTGTACACTGTGTGTACGCAATGGCCACAGAGGACCAAGAAGGAGTCGGATTCCCTGAAACTGAGATTACAGAAGGCTGTGAGCAAGAATGTAGGAGCCGGGAACTGAACAGAGGGCCTTGAGAAGAGCAGCCAGTGTTCTTAACCACTGAGCCATCTCTCTAACCCTTCTAATACATTTTTAAATCAAGGTTTTGGGGAGGGAGCTGGAGAGATGTTAAGAGTACTTGATGCTCTTGCAGAGGACCTGGGTTCAACATTCAGCACCTACATGGAGTCTTACAGCCTAACTACAGTTCCAGAGGATCTGATGCTCTCTTCTGGCTCCCATGGGTGCCAAATACACATAGAGGTATACAAATACACACACACACATACACATACACACATGTATCATATATACATACATGTACACATGCATGCATACATACATACATACATACATACATACAGGCAAACACTCATATACCTGCAAAGGTTAAGTTCAAAAACTTATTAGGGATCATGAAATGGCTAAGAGCAAGAGTAATGGATGACCTCAGCTAGAAGAGTGAGATTCTAATAGGTGAGGGAACAGATAGAGGCCGGGAGAATAATGCGCTGCCCATCACTTGCTGATAAGAGTCGAGAAAGTGGGAAGTGTCATGACCCAAAGCTTGAAACCTACAGTTATGTAGCCAAAGCTAGAACAGCAGGAGGATCCAGTGGTAACCTGCAGGACAAAGACATGCATAGCCAGCAGTCTCTCACTCTGGGTCTGAACGCAGTAAACCAGGCTTACATCATTGCACTGAATTAGGGGCGGCTCCTGGGAATTTTGTAATAGAAGAAGAGTCTAAGGCTTTCTCTGGGATCAACAGCAGTGCACTGCAGTTGATTAGCGATGTCTGATTGGGACCCAGAGTTTGACATGGAAGAAGCCTAGTTAGGGTGGAAGGGAAGGGAGAACGCTGCTTGCTGAATGGAGATTTAGGTCAAAGGTCCACAGACTCTGTGACTGTCTTTAACATGTGCTCCACAGGCTATTTCTCTTTGGAGCTCACAAACCAAGTGGTGCATCATGGGCTGGATGTGTTTCTAGACTCCACTGCCATGAAAAAAAAAATTCAATCTGATATCAGTTGTTCAAATTTTATATCTGGTTAACTTTTGGAATTTGGGTCCTAACATTTTCTCTTGTAGAGCCAGGCAGGTGGTATAGAGATCTCTCTGGTTATTTGTGGGATGGCATGGGATGGGCTATCTGGATGGGCTTGAAACATCATTTTTAGGTTCCAACCTTCTGCTCCAAAGAGCGGATGCTCAAATTTTCTGTCCCATGATCCAGGATGCCACAGTTTTTGTACTGCAGCTAACTCAGGCTGATTTCAATTGAAACAACTTAATTCTCCTTCACAGAATGAATAAATCTCCCATCTTGGCTTTTCCCTCTGACTTCCAGAAGTAGGTTTCAAACATCTGTGTGACAAGGGTTCTCGGCATAATAGCCAAGGCAATACTGACTCTGGGTCCCTCTTCAGACACCACAAGAAGCCTGTGCACAAGCTGATAGTCCTCTTTGCAAGGGGCACCCAATACTGTTTGGCCTAAATGTGAGTAGAAACAGAATTTGGAGCCAGAGTTTATTTTATTTTGTTCATAAGAACATAAATATCGAAACTTTGATCAATGTCTAAGAACCAGGCCAGTATGATTTCAGTTTCATTGTAATGGTTATACTTTGTCACCGAGAACAGAACAAACAGACAAAATACAATAGCTATACATATTACTTTTAAGGCTAACATTGCGAAGTTGAAAAGGCTATCGTGTTACATGTGCTTGCCTGTAATCTCCTTCCCTCTGTGGCAAACATTTTGAGGTCAGCATTGCATAAGTCATTTCTGCATCCCCCCATATGTCTTGTGCATGTCAATCACACATTTAAGGTGGAGAGGTACTGGTGAAGGGCTGTGGAGACAGCTCAGCTGACAAAGGTCCTTATTGTGCAAGCATGGGAATCTAAGTTCAAGCCCCAGCACCCACACAAACAGCAGATGGGGTAGTGCGTGCTCATAATCCCCACACTAGAGATGGGAAAGACAGGCAGATCCCTAGAGCTTTGGGGTAGCTGGACTAGTCCTAGTGAGAGAGAAAGAGAGACTCTGTATCAAAAACCCCAAGGTAGAGAGCCCTTGAAGACTGACAACAGAGGTTGACCTCCACGTGTGCCACCCTACACATGAGATGCACACACCCACTCATGCACACACCCAAAAAAGAAAGCTAGATGTAGTACCTACCTATACTACAGTAGTATATACAATACTGCAGTATTAATGATAGAATCGTGTACTTGAATTTGTTTGCCGCATCCTGAGTCCCTAGAATAAGATCTGCTACATGGCAATTCTTAGCAAAGAGGGAATGTGACCTGGGCAAGCTTGTTGACAAGCAGGTGTGATGTGACTCCTCCCCAGGATATCTTATATTCTCGTTCCTATGCCATGCCAGGGATCATTGTCTCTTGGAGGCATTCCTTGACAAGCTTGTGAGCATCTGGGAAGAAGTGACACCTCTTTCCTTCAAGATCTCTGGGATCCCATCATGTCTATCCAGATGTCTGCAGTCTTGTGATACTTATCTCCCCCTGGAAGATGAAGTCTATCTGCCTCTGCCAGATGGTTATGTCCTGAGGTCAGGAAGTGCCCTGTGCATTCTGAGTGCTGGGTGCTGAGGGCATCAGAGATTTGGTGACTTTCAGAATAGATAATAGGGACTTTCCTTAGTGGAATCACGTGACTTGTCTTGACATAGTAGAGGGGGTGAGTTAGAGTTCAGTGGGAATTGAAGTGAATGTGTGAGGATGGCCTGGGAATCAGACATTGTTTCCAGACTGCTTGTTACATTGTCTCCAGAACACTGCTTGTTATATTCAGAGGCAGCGGTAGAGAGCCTTAGCCATTACCGTCCAGCAGCCTGTTTGCTGAAAGTCAAGTTTTACAGAGCCCCAGACAGCATGTTCCATATAGGAGTCAATAACAGGATAGGCAGTTTGGAACTCAAAGCCCCTTGGAACAAGATCAGCCTTGAGGGAGTCTGGACCTAAGGCGGCACAGTCTGCAGAGCTGTGAAGCAACAGGGAACTCTTCGCCCACGGCACAGCGACCCTGTGGCTTCAGGGATGCCTTGTCCTCAAGAGTAGGTAGTAAATAGACCTACTCCTCAAAATCTGAAACAGCCAGTCTTTTGTTCAGATGTTAGAGCTTTGAACGCCCAGAGGAGTAAAGAGGTTACATGGCCAGAGCTACCCGGGGGAGAGGAGGTTCAGGGTTAGGACACAGAAAACCTCAAGCCCTGTCCTCTGGGGCTTGGTCACTGAGAGACAGATGACAGCCCAGAGAGATGGGAGGATGAGGGAGATGATTACTGTCACTCTTCAGCCAGTGACATGTGACTTAGTCATCTCACTGTGAAGTAAGAACCAACCTGACTTTCTTAGGAGACCGCATTAAACGTTCCATATATTTGTTTCAGGGCTTTTCAGTTTTAGTTTTGATAGTTTTTGCTATCTTAATTGATTAATTGGTAAGGGTTCCTTATGCGGTCTTGGCCTCCTCAGTGCTAGGATAATAGATGTGAACTTCACCTAGCTTATATTCCATGCAAGCTAATTTATCAATAGATAACTGATCAATAACTTTTTATCTATAGTCAACTGCACTCATGTAAAACACTTGAATTCATGAGTTTAGGATATTTTATAATCCTTGCTGTAAATGTAGTTGTGTCCACTCAAAGTCTATACAGTGAATCTCTTACCTCCATTATGCCTACTTTGGGGTCAATGTCTTCAAGGATGTTGGTAAAGTTAAATAAGATTGTGAGCGAATGTTTCCAGAAAAAGAAAAAAAAAGCTGCACCAATATTACCCAGAGTCAAATTCTAGGTTATCTTAGTACCTAAAAGAATCATCTGTGGGCCACACTGTGCTTTGCCTTTTGACTATTAAGTAAAGGTTTTGAAATGTATACACAGACACTTAGCTTCCATCAACGCAAATGCTAAGTGTCATCAGATAACCTCTGGGCGTGCCACCACCGCAAATGTCTTGCTTTGCTGTCACCTGACGTTTCCACCGATGTATTAAAACAAGCCTTGATTCATGATATTCTTTGTTCTGTTTCTATAGAAAAAAAAACCATCCTAAAACTGTTACCACATTGGGGTATTTGGGGTAACTTCACTTGGTCCCTGGCTGGGCTCATTCATACTTGGCTCCGGAATAAAGTATCTCTTACGCTTTTGGGGATAAAAGCTATGGGTTGGTTTGTTTGATTGATTTTGATCTTTGCATTGACAAGGTCCTGATCTCTACACGGAACCTCAGTACGCAACCCAGAAGTGAGCCCTCACCCCTCCCGATTGGCTTCCACATCTTGACCTATGGCTCCAGAACTGTAGAAAGTAAGCACCTACTGTTTCCTGCCCTTCCAGCCTGTGGTGCTGTGTTGTAGCAACTACAAGATTTCCTTCCTGTCTGCCTGCCTCCTGCCTAGGTTTAGGTTCATCCTCTTGCATAATGACATCACACTGCTTAACCTTAATTACATACTTGGGGGCCTTGTCACCAAATCCAGACACACAGGCTGGAACCTCTCAATGGATACTTGACAGCTGACCAAATGCCCAAAGAAACCAGCTCTGAGGCTGAGCCTCTAATCGACAGTTCCACTCTACACATTTCTTGTTCCTCTTTACAATAGACTCCTCAGCTCTAGGAGGCCAGATCTGCTGCAGAGAAAAGCACATTCCCCAATGAGAGCCTGAACTGCTTGGTTGCCTATGATGTCATCACGCCAATTTTCACAAAAAGGAGCCATCCCATCGTGTAATTAAGGTGACAGATGTGTGGTGATTCCCGCCTGAGCCTTCAGTTAAGTAGGACACAGGCTCCAGCTAGGGGCTGGTTCTGGTAAACTGCATATATTTTCCTGCAGAAGTCTGACAGCCACTCATCAAAGCAAGAGGTCTCCTGGGCATAGGGAGTTCCAGAATGCTTTAGAAAGAAAAATCTTTGATGTTTTCTGCTCTGTTCCTGCCTCTCTTCCCGGGAGCCAGAATCCCTTCTCTGGGAAAAGCCTCCTAATGTTTCCCACTCTGTTCACCCCACCTGCAACCCATAGTCAATGTAAACTCAAAAGGCTTTCAGCAAAGAGAGGGAGTTATGTCCCCCTTGACCTTGACGGTGCTAGCAAGAGAAGCTGTGTGAGGAATAAGGTTGTGGAATGAATGACTCATGGATTAAATGAACTGAAAGGGAGTGGAAGCTACCTGAGCAGGTAGAGTTTACCACTCAGTGAGTATTAACTCAGTCTAGATCATGGTCTAGTGGATGGCCTATCTGTTTTTCTAAGGTCCCTGAACAGAGGAAGCAGAAAGGGCAGAGACATTATTGAGACGGCACAGAGAAAGTGGTCCGACCGCCATATTGCTGCGTGAACTGTTCTGCATCCCTCCCCTCCCGCCCCACCCCCTGTGTTTTCAGCCCACCCCACAGCACACTCCCAGGCGCCGGGAAGTGTAGGCTGCAGGCTCCTCGTTGGAACAGAGGCGTACTGTGTGCTTCATGTTGGCTAGTTCCGTGCATCTCCCACTTGTTCCCCATGGTCCTTCCCAAGTTCAGGGCGAAGTTTAAAGTCCCTTTTCATCTGAGCCTGCCCCTCACCTACCCTCCCCGCACACTGCTTTGGTGTCTGTCATGACTCCATCTGCCAAGTTTGGCTTTCATGCTAGTCTGAAGCCCCTTTGGGCATGCCAACCTGTCTCCTTTGTATTGCAAGCCTGCCCAGTCCATAAGTATGCACAGAGTGACTCTCACTAAACACTTGTAGAAACCCCTTGTCCACTAATTCCTCTCTCTTCTTCCCAGATGGAGTGGAAGACGGAGCATCTACTGCACAGGGACCAGCAGCATGGCCTTACGTAGATCCAGACGGCCTCGGAGTTCAAGTCTGGCTAGTCGCTCTGTGTGCATTTTCTCTTGCGACAAGACCAATGAACACAAGCCTATTTCAAGACAGGAATCATTTTTCTCTTGGTTTCTTCAGGCCAGAAGTCTGACAGAGCTGAGCTCAGTTCTCTGCTGCATTTCACAAGGCTGCAGCCAAATGTCTGCTAGTGACTTCTGGCCCAGAGTGTGGGCTTTCAAGGGAATGTGGCTGCCCGCCAGAGTCAGTTCTGTGGCCTTAGGGCTGACGCTTCATTCTGTTGCTGTCTTTCCCCTAGGAAATACCTAGGGCTACCTCTCCACCGCTAAAGTCAACTGTATCCCTTCTCATGTGCCCCCCAAGACAACAGTGGTCTAATCTCTCTCAGTTTCCTCACTCAGTCAATTTTGAAGGACTCGTGGACCTTGTCCAGCTGGACAGTGTCCCTTTTGATTAACTCAATCAACTAGGGAATAATCTAAATGATACCCAAAGAACCCTTCGGCTGTGTAACATGACCTAAATATGAAATTAATGCTTATTCTATCCACAGGCTCTACCCATGGCCAGGGAAGGACTAGAAAGACAAGGGTCCTCGGAGGCCTGCCTTACGACCACACCCAGCTGCATGGGCTCAGTTATTTTTCTTTACGTGTCCGTTTCCTCAGTAGGAAAAGCAGATAAGTGAGTCTTCCTCCCAGAATTGTACTGAGGATTAAATTGAATTAGAAGAGTGAAAGAGCCAATCAGTCTTCCAGCCTCTTCTCTTCTTGTTTATTTTTACACTGTCTGCCTCCTAGAGTTTCATAGCCTCCTCGGAGAACAGCGTGCAGCTGGACTGCGTGCCTCTGGAATAGTTCCATGAGATCCTTAACAACACAGCAAGGGGAAAGCAAGACTTACCGATGACGTCTAGGGAGCTTCTGTTTCAAACTAGCTGAAGTCACCCAGAATCAGCCCAAAAGGCAATCGGGAGATGCTAAAGCATGATATCTAAGCCCCACAAGAAAATTCCTGTTACAGATCATTATTTGTCTTGATAAGAACAACACAACCCCTGTCCGTGGTGCTAGGGATTTTCATAATGAGATACTAGAACCATCAAAGAGCCCCAAGAAAAGGATGCTGATGCATCCTTTCCGGACACAGCTGATGCAGGAGGAGTGAAGTTGGTCCCCCGGCTCTCCTCCTCTTGTCAATTCTGCAGCAGATGTTTTCTGAATCCCTCCATCAGTCACTTCGGAGCTTCACATGGAAGCCCCACATGGACAAGTGGGACTTGCCTGGGTATTATCTGACCCTTGCCTGTCCTTGATGCCCATCTGGGTACCAGCCTGATGAGGTACAGGAAGAGCAGAGATGTCAGAGGGAACACGGCTTTGTCAGAGTCTTCCAAGTCATAGCTGCACTTGGATGAGGCCTTTAGGAGACTGATTCCCCTATCGGCCTCAGGGATGTCTGGTTTCCCAATGAACGTAGGGCCAGCTCTTTCTTTCGTTGACACAGGTGCCCAATGCTTACTGTGATGTTTTTCTTTGTAGCCAATGTCCATGATTCACTCCCTTATGGGGGAAGTAGGAGGCCATGTCCCTCCACTTCATCTGTCATCACTGTGATGGTTTGTATATGCTCTGCTCAGGGAGTGGCACTATTAGAAAGTATGGCCCCACTGAAGTAGGTGTGGCTTTGTTGGAGTAGATGTGGCCTTGTTGGAGTGGGTGTGGCCTTGTTGGAGTAGGCGTGGCCTTGTTGGAGTGGGCGTGGCCTTGTTGGAGAGGATGTATCACTGTGGCTTTAAGACCCTAATCCTAGCTGCCTGGAAGTCAGTATTTTGCTAGCAGCCTTCAGATGAAGATGTAGAACTCTCAGCTCCTCCTATACCATGCCTACCTGGATGCTGTCCTGCTCCTACCTTGATGATAATGGGCTGAACCTCTGAGCCCCAATTAAATGTTGTCCTTGTAAGAGTTGTCTTGGTCATGGTGTCTGTTCACAGCAGTAAAACCCTAACTAAGACAATCACAGATATAAACTTTTTTTTCTGTCCTGAGGATTAAACCTGTAGCCTCTTGCATGCCAGGTAAGTGTTGTTCTATTATAACTATAATAATAACAACAACAACAACAACTACTACTACTATTATTATTATTGTCAGGGTGTCAACTCTGTAGTCCAGACTAGAATTCCCTATGTAGCGTGGATTAACTCCCTGTTCTATTCTCCGGCCTCAGCCTCTGGAACGCTGAGATTCTGGTCCTGGATGCCACCTCAACCTGCCATTTACATTTTCTACAGAGATCTTCTTTATCCTTTGGCTGTGATGCATGACAGCAACTCTGGATCACGGACAAAGGGCTGAAAAGAGTATATGCAATTTTACATACGAATTGGCACCAAAGTTGTTCTGTACCAGCAGGTGTTTTTAGGTGAGAAAAAAATTGGCTGCAACCTTTAAAGGACTGGGTTTTAGATGTCTGCTTTATTTAGATAACAAGAAAAAACAAGAAGAAAACATTCTGCTCTTCCTCTTCTGGCTATCAATAATGAATTTAGAAACAGGAAACTTCAATTAACCCTCATCAAAGGTGCACACCCTGGCCATCGTACCTCCTAAGGCTGAGCTGGCCCTGCCCAGTCAGAAGCACAGAGACACTGTTACAGAAGCCAGTGTGGGTGCCGCAAGGGATCAGCCACAGGTGGTGCGCAACTAGAGAAAGACACAATTCAGTAAATTGAGCTGAATGGCTTCTCTGTCTACTTTGGGGACTCCCTGGGGGTGCCCTGGAAGTAAACGGTGATCCCTGGGAGCCTGAAGCCCAGTGAAAGGGACTGTGTCAGAAATATTTGATTCCTGCCTCCCCCCCCACCACCCCCTCCCCTGCCTTCCCCTCCCCCACCTCCCCACCACCCCTACCTCCCCCTGCCTGTCCCTGGCTTATGTGACCACTGCTTCTGCTCCCCCTCAAGAGAGTTCAATCCCTAGGGACAAGATCCAGGTGCAACCTGAGTGTGCCCCACCCCTCAGGCTAAGTTTAAATGACAGTATGGAAAGTCACACTGAGGACCTCTGAACCTCTCCAATTAACTTCCTGTCTGGTTTGTCGCCCTCACTCTACCCCAACCCCCACAACTCATGCTTTCCTTGGGCATGGGATGTCTTGCAGTTCTTTCACATGTCACAAGGTTCTCCACTTCTCTCTCTCTCTCTCTCTCTCTCTCTCTCTCTCTCTCTCTCTCTCTCACACACACACACACACATACACACACACACACACACACACACACACACATGGCCTTCGTACGTACACTTTCCCTGGGCTCACAATTTACAAGGCTCACCCTCATGTTGTGAGGTGGGTACTCTTCTCCCCTTCTCTCGAGCCTGGGATGAGGCCTCACCATGGAGTGCTGAGGCCCCTCCCAGGTGCTTATCTCTTTGGAGAGCCAGCCTGTCACCCACTGGCTGTCAGACCCTCTGGCACTGCAGCCAAGTACTCCACTCTTGCCTTCTGCTTATGCAGTGTTGTGAGGGAAAGGTCAAGAGGAAGAGAGGAGGGTAAGAGGGGAGTCAGGAGGGGAGGCAGGATGGCCCTGAAGCAGAGTAGGGGTGGGGAGTATGGACACAGGATGGAGTCTTCTGAGCTTTACCACCTCCTGGATGAAGAGTAATGACAGATGTCCTGGGTCATCACCTCGGATCACACCAGGTTACCTGCCCTGGTCCCCGGCCTCCACCTCCACCCTGGGACTAAGCCATTACCTCCCCGGTCTTGGTTTCCTCTGTAGAGACTAAGCAGTTCTCTGGCCCGTCACCTGTGAGTCTTTCCTTCTGATGGATCAGCACTGTCCCTGAGCCTCTGGTCCCTGAGTGTAGCTCTGCCCCAAATCTAGCTCTGACTTTTCTGCTGTTCTTCAGTCTGAGCAGCTTGTAATGGGGCTGAGGAATGAGCTCTCTGACCTGAGATTTCCACCAATTAATACCAAAACGCACGGCAATCCTTAAAGCAGCCAACCTCGCCACCGCAAATGAAAGCTGACAAGGAACATCAGGAGATGTGTTCTAGGCCAGAACCACACATTCTGACACTAATCCCATCCATCAGCAGTGACGGCATAGGGCACCAAGGTCAGAGGGTTGATAAGCTCTGGAGAAGGCCTGTACCGCCTTCTCTAAGAAGGGAATGACCCAATGAGTCTGCCCTCATCCAGTACAACTGCCAAAGTAAAGCATGGTATGGGCTGTAGGGCTCTACAAAGGCCAGCACCGGAGAGCCGGAGAGCCGGAGAGCCGGAGAGCCGAAGAATAGTCCCAGATCAGCCTGAGAACAGCCTGAGAACAGCCGGAGAGCCAGAGGGCCAGAGGGCCAGAGGACCAGAGAACCGGAGAGCCGGAGAGTCCGAGAACAGCCCCAGAACAGCCCGAGAAACCGTGCTCATTCCTTACTCCAGTTAGATGCAGGGAAAGCAGTTAGACAAAAGTACCTGATAAAAGGCGCCGAGAGGAAACGGGTTTACTAGCAAACTGTGGTTTACTTTTAAAGATCTACACTGGGAGAAATGGGTAAGACATAGGGAGATCCTTTAATGAAAACATTTGGTGAAAAAAAGATCCCACGAGATATGCCAGTTTGAGTTTGTAGTCTGATTATAATTATGCAAACCAACAGCCATGAAAATTCTCAGAAACATGCACAAGGACAACGGGGTCATGGGAAAGAGCTGTCGACCTTTAGAGCCATTTCCTCTCCACCCTTCTGATTTGTCTTTTAAGATGAGTATATTTTATGTTGCTACATGATAATTAAATTTTTTTTTTCAGAACAATCACAATAAAGGCCCCGGAGGAACCATTTATTTCAGTGGCTCCTAAACACAAGTTTTTCTGGGGACCCAGCTGGCTTTCTTGCCATTTAGAGGAAGTATCCTGACTATAAGGTCAGGATCACAGCCCAGAGAGCCAAGGAGTCAACTCAGAAAGCCTGGTATTGGACCTGTCAACACACATGTGCATGCACAGGGACGGGGACACACACACACACACACACACACACACACACACCATTATCATCATCAACAACAAACTAGCTCATCATAAAGGGAATAGAGATACTTTATTCTAGAGCCAAATCTGAGCGACCACATCCAGGGAACGAAGATTTAGGCTACTCTAGATTCCATGTTCCAACATGGAAGCAGTTTCATGATGTTTTATAGTTTCACAGGCCAAAGACAGTCATGAAGGAAGGCAGGTTTAAAATATATCACTGGGAGCATCAGAGAAGCTTTAAGTGCAGGATGGGGGAAGTCCTTTAAGCCTCAGATACAGTCCAATGATATCCTCAGCCTTTGAGTTGGTAGACTCTAGTCGTCTGATAGGTTAATAGATCTTTTTTTTTTTTTTTTGTTTTTCGAGACAGGGTTTCTCTGTGTAGCCCTAGATGTCCTGGAACTCACTCTGTAGACCAGGCTGGCCTCGAACTCAGAAATCCGCCTGCCTCTGCCTCCCAAGTGCTGGGATTAAAGGCGTGCGCTACCACTGCCCAGCAGGCTAATAGATCTTTAGGAGTTTTTATCTATTAGTCATGGGATTCTGACTTCAGCACAGAGGTGGGCAGGAAAGGGTCATTCCGGGCTCTAAACGCTAGCCTGAGACACAGTCTTCAGCCCCAGAACTCGTACCATCCCAACCTTTCCACTGCAGTTCCACTCAGCCAGACTCTGCAGCCGAGGATTCTTTCCAGGAATCCTCATTGGAGAGAAATTAAAAATGAAACCTCGTGTCAGGCAATTCCAAAGCAAAGTGGCTGTTCTGCCGTTTCTACCCTTTTTTTATGCAGAAGGAGGAATCCGTGTCCCCAAGAGAGAAGTCACCTGACAAGACAGTGACAGAAACAGGACCAGGCTCAGGGCTTATTCTGGTGTGGCACTGTGGAGCTGGGTAATTAGACAGTATTTGAAACCCTGTGCCCCTGAGTCTCCTGTCATCGAGTGATGGGGTTCTCCAGAGCCTGCCCCTTCTGGAATGCCTCACCAGATGGTCTGTTTAAGAAAGCTGATTGGACTCAGGGTGGTTTTTCTTGTGACCTTCATGAACAAAGGCATCTAGCCCTTCAGATTTGAAATGTTAATACTGAGGGAAGAATAAAAGGCTCTGACCCCAAAGGGGTGGCATTATTATGGCTGTTTATGCTGGCCTCTGGGACGGAAGGGGGCATTGTTATCCACTTTTGGAGCATCAGGTCAGCCTGTCTATTTGGGATATTGCTGGGTAGCACGGCCCTCTGGTCCACTGCAGAGCTAACCTTCAGCCTGTGAGCACACCAGACAGGGAGGGCGGCCTTGAAGACCCAGACTCAGTGAGCTGCTGAGTCAGTTCTCTGTCCATTCTTCCCAGTAACTCCAACCTCCACTCAGCTAGGGCCTGTCACCAGAGACCTGTCCAGGGAACCCACCACCTCAGCCATTTCTCATTCACAGATAGCGGGGTGCTTAGCTACATTTTCCTGGCTTTCATGGAAAGCACCATACCAGGGACATATACCTTTCTCTACTGCTGGCCTGAGAATTGCTGCAGAGAAGGGCTTTGGAGACAAGCTGATGTTCATTGCAGGGGTTCACCCAAGTGTTTAAAAGGAAGAAGGGTCTTGATATAGGCCTGACACAGACAGACAGAGACAGTCAGGAAACAGGCTGTTTTAAGTGCCAGCAGCAACAAGGACTGTAGCTTGGAGGAAGACAGGATTATTTTCCCTCTCTCCGCTCCCTATGCCCAGTGTCTGAGGTTGGACATCATAAAAAGGCAGTGGCTTTGTGGGAAGCCCCACAGGCCATCAAAGCAGCATTGAAAAGATGTCTACAGGCAGTGTGAAGGGGCAGAAGTAGGGCTGAGGGTCCAGAGGGGAAACTGAGGACTGTTCACCGGGCAAAGGAACAAAGGTCTTAGGGAACAGGGTGAGCACCTAGGTGAGCTCCAAACTCACGAGAGTATAAAACCCTGCACATAAAAGTCCATGAAGCTTTGTCAGTACCACTTTTCAGATGGGAACTCACCTGGCGTCTGTCAAATAATGTAAATGTATAGATGTGTATATCTGTATATAAATACATAAACATATAAGTATATATGCATGTATGATGTATGTATATTTATATATGTGTATATATATTTATATGTAAGTATATATAGTTATATGTATGTATATATGAATATATACATATACATATATACATATACATATATACATATGTACATATATACACACATACACACACATACACATATACATATATACACACATACACATATATACATATATATGATTTATTTGAATGGCTTACAGGCTGGGGTCCAGTTAGTCCAAATGGCTGTCTATCAACCAAAGGTCTGAGAATCCAGTAGTTGTTTAGTCCATGAGGCTGGGTGACTCATCTGGGCTTCATTGTATGCCGGAATCCTGAAAAAAGTGGGCTGGAAAGCCAGTGAAAGAATGGACTTGCCAGAGAGAGCAAGAGCAATCAGGCCAAGAGCAAGCTTCCTTCTTCCCTGTCCTTCCATCAGCCACCGGCAGAGAGTGTGGCCCAGATTAAAGGTCAAGCTTCCTTCTTCCATGTCCTTCCATCAGCCACCAGCAGAGAGTGTGGCTCAGATTAAAGGTCAAGCTTCCTTCTTCCATGTCCTTCCATCAGCCACCAGCAGAGAGTGTGGCTCAGATTAAAGGTCAAGCTTCCTTCTTCCATGTCCTTCCATCAGCCACCAGCAGAGAGTGTGGCTCAGATTAAAGGTCAAGCTTCCTTCTTCCATGTCCTTCCATCAGCCACTGGCAGAAGGTGTGGCCCAGATTAAAGGTCAAGCTTCCTTCTTCCATGTCCTTACATCAGCCACCAGCAGAAGGTGTGGCCCAGATTAAAGGTCAAGCTTCCTTCTTCCATGTCCTTCCATCAGCCACTGGCAGAAGGTGTGGCCCAGATTAAAGGTCAAGCTTCCTTCTTCCATGTCCTTCCATCAGCTACCAGCAGAGAGTGTGGCTCAGATTAAAGGTCAAGCTTCCTTCTTCCATGTCCTTCCATCAGCCACCGGCAGAAGGTGTGGCCCAGATTAAAGGTCAAGCTTCCTTCTTCCCTGTCCTTCCATCAGCCACCAGCAGAAGGTGTGGCCTAGATTAAAGGTAGTCTTCCCACCTCAAAGGATACAGATTGAAAGTTTATTTTCCCACCTCAAAAGATCTGGATTCAAAGTGGACGTTCCCACTTTAATGGATTTAATTAGGAAATAGTCCATTACAGGTATACCAGCTGCTTGGAGTTTAGGTAACTCCAGACAAAGTCAAGTAGACAGCAAAGATTAGCCATCACAAGTCCATCCCTTGTCAACTTGACACACAATTGCATCTCCTCATGTCAAGCCTAATTTTCAAGTGAAAACAATAACCAGTTCATCATTACACCTAGCATGATAAAGCCACCCCTTGTATAACCACAGATGGATTATAAATTTAGAATAGGTGACAGTGTCTTACAAGGGACATTCTAAATATGATAACCACTGACATTCTCTTAATTCATATTATATTACATAATAAAGAAACTGTGAAAAGAAAACAAGTATCTGTGCAAAATGTGACAGAGATACGCATACCAACTATAATCCTGTTTTCTGTTGGGGTCCAGGAATTGCTTCACAAACCACAGGAACACTGGTCTCAGACAGACATGGATAGTTTATTTAGTGTGCACCCCAGGACTGATCAACACATACATGGATAACTGACATCCTGGTTGGAAAGTTAAGACATGAATGTTAGACAAGTCCCATTCTGACATACAAGTTAGAGTATGAATATTAGACAAGGCAAGTCCTGCCACAGTTGAATACCCCGGCCAATGGGAGCAGGATAAGTGTACAACAAAGACATATTCCTAAGGAAATTCACCTATCCCTAAATCCTGATTGGTAGAATAACTTGACACAGATGTTTGTGGATTTTGGGCTTAAAAACTCTGTAGAATCTTAACTCAGTGTTATAGTTCAGTTTCCAAATCTATTGTATGCTCAATAAACTATTCCTGTCTGACTGATATCAGTGTTCATGTGGTTTGTGAGGTGATCCCTGAACCCCAATTTCCTCACAGTAATCTGGCTCATCACCCCTCCTAAGACTGTTATTCCTTGCTTAACCTGTTGGCTTAAGGGCATCAAAAACCCAACATGACCAGAAGGAAGTCTCAGCTTCCAGTTCAATGACATATCTGTTGTGTCTTCTGGCAGGGATGCTCTCCTCTAGAACCAAAATGTGTAGGTCAGTAAAACTTATAGAAAAAGGAAGCAGAAATTTTCCTGGTGGGTCACTAGGGGTGATGGTGAGCAGGGCCATTTCTACTTCTACCACGTTGATTTCTGGACCCACGGATTGTAGCTATGGGAGAAACCTTACCATATATTGGACCTTGTATTAATAAAGGTTCTCCAGAGTGATAGAACTTATAGAATGAATTTCTCTTTCTCTTTCATATATATGTATATATAGATATATATGTGATATATATATGTATATATATATATGGGTGTGTGTGTGTGTGTGTGTGTGTGTGTGTGTGTGTGTGTGTGTGCATGTGCGTGTGTGATATTACAGGCTGCAGTCCAGATAATCCAACAATGACTGTCTGTGAATAGAAAGTCCAAGAATCCAGTACTTGTTCAGTCCACAAAGCTGGATGTCTCTCAGCTGGTCTTCAGTATATGCTAGCATCCTGGAGAAGTGGGCTTTAATGTCAGTGAAGGAATGGACTTGCTAGAGGAGGCAAAAGAAAGCAAAGAGAAAAAACTTTCTTCCATGTCCTTATATAGCCTTCCAGCAGAAGATGTGGCTCAGATTAAAGGTGTATCTTTCCTACCTCAAGTAGGAGTAAACACCCCCTTTTACCTGGAGTAAAAGGGTGTGTTTTCCTATCTTAAAAAAAAATCTATTTTAGAAGAGGATCTTCCTACTTCAAATTAAGTGAAAATCCCTCCATTTTGAGTCTTAGTTCCAGATGTAGTCAAGTTGAAAATCAAGAATGGCCATGACACTGATTCAAGGCACATACCTCCTTCTGGAGAACCCGGCCTCAGTCCTCTAGGCCACTGCCACCTAGTTGGCATTGTAACTGTGCCTTCAAAAGGCTGTCACATGTTTCTATCAGGTCGACTGCTTAGGGATGGCAGAGAACATGCTAAGACTAGTGGATTCTATGATCACGTGAAGTGAGTAACTTGGTCAGAGGCAATACTGTGTGGAATATCATGATGGATGATAAAGCATTCTTTGATTACACGGATGGTAGTTTTGGCAAAAGCATTACATGCATGAAAAGTAAATCCATAGCCAGAATAAGTATCTTCTCCAGTAAAAGCAAACCATTTTCCTTTCCACAAAGGAAGGGGTCCAATATAGTCAATCTGTAACCAGGTCACTGGCTGGTCACCCCAAGGAATAGTGTCATTTCTGGCACTTAGTGTTGGTTTCTGTTCTTGGCAGATATGGCATTCAACAGCAGCTATAGCCAGATCAGTTTTGATGAGTGGCAGACCCTGCTTTAGAGCCAATGTAGAATCTCTATCAGGAAACTGACAGGGATGGCTGGGGAAAGAGGCTGATGGTCCACAGAACAGGTCGTCCTGGATTATTGAACCACTCTTCTGCTGAATTCATCTTTTGATGAGCATTTACATGGGACACAGTATCTTCACATCCTTTTCCCATTTGCAGAGATTGATCCCCACATACTTCTTTCCCAGATGGCTTTCTCACTAATTTTCCAATGGTAATCTTTCCAAGTCCCTGACCATCCAGCCAACCCATTGGCTCCAGCTCATGAATCAGTGCAATCACACATCTGGCCATTTCTCCTTCCAAACAAAATACACGGCCATATGTTCTGCCCATTGTGAACATGTACTGGCTGGTTTTGTGTGTCAACTTGACACAAGCTGGAGTTATCATAGAGAAAGGAGCTTAAGGCGAGGAAATGCCTCCATGAGATCCAGCTGTAAGGCATTTTCTCAACTAGTGATCAAGGTGGGAGGGCTCCTTGTGGGTGGTGCCATGTCTAGGCTGGTAGTCTTGGGTTCTATAAGAAAGAAAGCTGAGCAAGCCAGGGGAGCAAGCCAGTAAGAAACATCCCTCCATGGCCTCTGAATCAGCTCCTGCTACCTGACCTACTTGAGTTCCAGTCCTGACTTCCTTTGGTGATGAACAGCAGTGTGGAAGTATGAGCTGAATAGACCCTTTCCTCCCAACTTGCTTCTTGGTCATGATGTTTGTGCAGAAATAGAAAGCCTAACTAAGACAGAATATTTCCTTTTACTGGTGACTTTTAGGGTTGTCCCTATACTGTTGCAGCTGTCCACCTCTGGATGGTGCCTACATAACATGCAGAACCATCAGTAAATCAGAACCTTCTTTTCCTCAGTTAACAGACCATGCATACCTCATGAGGCTATAGGTGCACACTTGGCAGCAGACAGCATTATAATTCAAGTAGAAATCACATAGAAGCCATTTGGGCAACTTCTTTGTGTACCTTGCCTGTGCCTTCAGGACCTGTTTGGGCCCAATCATGTATATACCACTTCCATTTGATAACTGACTACTGCTGTGCATGTCCTACATTGTGACTTCTGGGTCAGATAGTACCCAACTCATGATGGGAAGCTAAAGTCATACAAGTAACTTGGTAACATTATCAAATGTTCACTAAGGCCCAATAACAGGCCAAGAGTTGTCTCTCAAAGGGAGAATACTTGTCTATAGATGATGGTAGAGCCTTGCTCCAAAACCCCAAAATTCTTTTCTGTGATTCACATATAGGGTCCTATCAAAGGCTCCAAACATCTTCCTTATTCGCCACTGACACCTAAAATCAAGTCTGTTGGATCATATGCTCTGTGTGGTAGAGCAGCCTGCACAGCAGACTGGACCTGTTGAAGAGCCTTCTCCTGTTCCAGGCCCCTCTCAAAGCTAGTCACTTGGTGTATGGGCCTGAGTAACACACCCAAGTGAGGAATGTGTTGTCTCCAGAATCCAAACAGGCCCACTAAATGGTGGTGGGAGGGGCCAAGTATAATAATTTAATTTTTACCTTAGAAGTAATCTGCATATCACACACCACTGGACTACAAAGAATTTTACTGAGGTACAAGTTTCTTTGTTGAATTTTGGTTGGCTTTTCCTCCATTCACTGATGCACGTATGTGTCATCAGCAAGTCTGAAGTGGTTGCTACTGGCTACTCATTTGGTCCAACCAACATAACATAGTTGATATAGTGTACTAATGTGATATTTTTTGTGGAAGAGGCAGATGATAAGATCACCTCAAACTAAGTATGACTCAGGACAGGGGAGTTAGTTAATATATCCTTGAGACAAAACTGTAAAGGTATACCACTGGCCTTGCCAACTGAAGGCAAATTGCTTCTGGCGATCCTTCTGGACAGGTACTGAGAAAAAAGCACTTACTAGATCAATAGCTATATACCAAGTACCAGGAGATGTGTTAATTTGCTCCAATAAAGACACTATACCTCATATAGCGCTGTAATTGGAGTTACTGTCTGATATAGTTTCCCATAGTCAACTGTTCTTCATGATCCATCTGTCTTCTGCACCGGCCAGATAGGAGAATTAAAGGGAGATGTGGTGGGAACCACCACCCCTGCATCTTTCAAGTCCTTGATGGTGGCACTAATTTCTGCAATTCCTCCAGGACACAATACTGTTTTTAATTCACTGTTTTCTGTGGCAGAGGCAACTCTAAAGGTTTCTATTTAGCCTTTCCAACTATATCCCTCACTCCACAGGTCAGGGAACCAATGAGAGAATTCTGCCAACTTCTAAGTATATCTATCTATCACAATTATATGTTGAGCATGGGGGAATAATTATAGAGTGAGTTTGAGAACACATTGGACCTACTGTGAGTTGAGCTCCAAGCAAAATTCCATTAATCACTTGACCCTCATAAACCCCTACTTTAACTGGAAGGCCACAGTGTGACTTGAGGTCTCCTGAAATCAGCATCAATTCAGAACCAGTATCCAATACACCTCAGAAAGTCTGATTGTTTCTTTTTTCCCAGTATTCAGTAACAGAGAAAGGCTAACAGTAAAACCTGGGTATTTTATCAAGGTCCTTCCTCAGGGGAACCTGGCTGATCCTTCACTAAAGGGGTTCTAGCTCTAAAACCTGGCTAAAGTCTGGAAATTGGTTTGTAGACTGTCCTAGTTAGGGTTTCTATTGTAATGAAACACCATAACCAACATGACATGGGAAGGAAAGGGTTTATTTCAATTTACATTTCCAAGTTATACTTTATCACTGAGGGAAGTCAAGGCATGAACTCAAATAGGACAGGAACCTGGAGGCAGGAACTGATGCAGAGGCCATGAAGGAGTGCTGCGTATTGGCTTGTTCCTTGTGGCTTGCTCAGCCCTCTTTCTTGAAAAAAACCCAGGACCACCAGGCCAGGGATGGCACTACCCACAGTGGGTGGGCCCTCTCCCATTCATCACTGTTGAAGAAAATGCCTACAGGCTTTCCTACAGGCTAATCTTATAGAGGCATTTTCTTAATTGAGATTCCCTCCTTTCAGATAACTCTAGCTTGTGTCATGTGGACATAAAATTAGCCAGCACAGTGGGCCGGGACTCCCTTTTGCCACAATCCAATGGGACTTTCCTTTCATTTGTTTGAGATTTTCTGCTTATATAGATCAAACAGATATGCAGTAGGCTTCTTATATATTTTATTCCTGGAAACATGATTGTTCAGTCAATAACAAAGGTCCATACAAGTCATGCCACAATAAAAACCACTTTGCCTGTGCTGTCCATTGTGGGTCAGGTGATCATGGATTTTGCTTTCTCTATGCTGTCCATTACAATAACTGTGATCACCTTGTGTTTGGTGATTCAGTGCTGCCACCTGGCCCCTGTTACTTTGGGGTCCTACTGAACCCATTACCCATTTAATTCATCCGCTGAGCAACAGTGTATCCAACCCTAAGGTCTGGTACAAAGAAAAGGGTGCCAAAAACCAACCAACCAAACCAAACAACAACAAAAAATCTCTTCAAAAGTGCTGGTTCCTCTCTCACCAGTTTACATATTATAGGAGTCATAAAGGACATGCCTTCTGGGCCTTCCCACTGTGGAGGATTGGGTTTTACAGTGCACCCACTCTAGCATTGCAACTTTCCTGAACCTTAAAATCTCATCATCCACACTCAGCCAAAGGATATAAGACAACTCCAACTCCTTTTGGCAGTAGGCCATCTTTCAGCAAATGCCTCAGCCAACTATTCAAACTTTTGACACCTTTCTTCAACTGAGCAAACTTCTATATTAAATCTAGAATCTCTACCCACAGGGCTCATATCAATAAACCCAGCCTGATCCAGTTTTATGTTCCTCCCACCATTATGCCACATCTTTAAATTAATTCCCACACATTGTCCCCAGACTTCTTCTCAAAATGAATTAGCAAACTCATTAAGTCCTTTCATGTTGGAGAAAGCATCTCCTCATGGACTACACTTTCTACCTCCCCTCCAGGAGCCTGGTTAGCCTCAAATCTGGTTATAGGTCTGAAGGCAATTATTGCTGGGCCCTGAGGAACATGAGTATTGTCATGCCTGGCATCTCCTTCAGAAAAAGCGACTGCTGGCTTAGCAAACAATGAAGGATTGATTTACTCAGTCAGAGGCAGAAAAGGCGAAATAGTTCAGGGGCTAGAGGTGTGAGTACTCAGAGACTACTTTCTTAGGTAAGATTAAACCCTTGAGAATCTGAGGGTTCAATATTCTCAGTTTCAATAGGGTTCTCTCACACATGCCTATCCCAAGGTAGAGGATCCCATTCTTTACCGATTAACACTCTTACTATAACCATGGGCATCCTCCTAGACTGGGACTTGAATTCCCTTTGTAATTCAGCCAACCTTATAGTGATGTAGAGAGCCATATTGAGGTGTCTTGTCACCTGACAGAAACTTGACATTGACCAAGATGAAGTTCTCCCAGCCTGTGAGCTGAAATTCCTGTGCTAGCCACAATCCTGCTCCACCTAGGGTGGAGTGAAGGTGAAGTTCTTTGTTCCTCCAGGTCTACGAATTCCTGAATTAAGCAGATGACCTGCCCAGCTGCCAGAGCTGGCAGTGGAGTCAATGCTGGTGAACAGCCAGACCAGTTCTGCAGACCTGGTCACAGCCTTTTGGGGGAAGGGCTTTTTCTCCTGCCTATATATTTGGAAAAGTCCATTAATCTTTGAGCCTAGAGCAGGAAATATAGCCTTGGCTCCATATTTCTCTCGTCACCCCGTCGTTTTCTAGCCCCAGCTCTCCGTCCAGAGAACCCGATAACCCGTTCGTATGAAACCACAGGCAGTTTCATAGTGAGGGTTATGGTTTGGTTTTCCACAACTTGAGCTCTGTGGCTGCTGGAGAGAAGATTCTCTTTCAGGGCACACTTGGAAACCTTTCGGCTGCTTGTGTGTCTGGAGCAGTTTCATCTTATTGTTTTCCTGCACTGTTTGATGAGATGCTGAAGTTGGTGAATTTTATCACATAGCACATACCTTTCCTTTGCCAATTTATCCAGAGATGCTAGGGGCAACCAACCAGCACCATGGATTCTTTATTTTTCCACAAACCGTCAAAAGTTTTATACACTGAGTCACATGTATATATCCATATATGCATCTGTATGTATCTGTATGCATACACACACACACACACACACACACACACACACGTGGTCCAGTTAGACCAACAATGGCTGTCTACCAATGGAAGAAGGTTCAAGAATCTAGTCGTTTGTTCAGTTCATGAGGCTGGATGTCCCAGCTGGTCTTCAGTATATGCCAGAATCTCAAAGAAGTAGGCTCTAATGCTAGTGAAAGAGTAGACTAGCCAGAGAGAGTGAGATCAAGCTGGCAGAGAGCAAGCTTCCTTCTTCTATGCCCTTTATATAGGCTGCCAGCAGAAAGTATGTCCCAGATTTAAGGTGGATCTTCCCATCTCAAAAGATACAGATTAAAAGTGGGTCTTCCCACTTCAGACAATTTAATTAAGAAAAAAATTCCTTCACAGGTATACCCAGCAGCTTGGGTTTAGTTAATTCCAGATACTGTCACGTTAACAACCAAGAGTAGACATTATCAAAGCCTAAACATTCAAAAGTGGGAAGGAATTTAGTGCAAGTATAGAGTTGGTTCATCTGCCTTCTCCCTTTGACTCTTCTTATGTTCATGATCACGCTCAGCTAACATTTCAAATTAGCTTTTTGTTATCAAAACGTATGGCATATGCAAAGCAAACAGCATAACAGAAAGACCGAAGATAATGAACAAAGACTAAAGCTTCACTTAAACACCATGGGATTATGAGATAGAAACTAGGAAATGAGTTGCAGTAGGACTGGAGGGTCAGGTGCACCACAGCCGTGTTACAGACTCAAGTGTCTCAGATTATTTTAAACAGGTGCTCCAGGTCCTGGGAAGTGGCTCGGTGGGCATACCATTTGCTGCACAAGTACGATGACCCCAGCACCCATATAAATGTCAGGAACAGAGGGTAAAATGCTTACAGTGCAGCAAGCATTACCCTGATACCAAAATCAGATGCAGGGGGCTGGTTCTGATGCTTTGATCTGTGTTTCCTGACACTGAAGGTCCTCGTTCCCAATTGTTTTTTGGTTTATCATTAAAGATGTCAGTGGCCAATGGCTGGGTGGACCGAAAGAGGCGGGACTTCCAGGTTCCTGCAGGCTAGGGAGAGTAAGAGAATCACAAGACTCAAGAAGAAGAAGAGGGAACACAGTAGCGGAGGAGATAAAGCCAACCAGCCATGTAAGTTTTTGGGTAAGTGGCTTCTGGCCACTTCTGCAACTGGGCCTGGGGCAGCAGAGGAAGGTTTAGGAGTAACCAGGCATTGAGTCAGCCAGGGCATTTCATTTCAAGTTTAACTGGTGTGGTGTGGGGTGTGTGTGTGTGTGTGTGTTTTCTATCCACGGATCTGAGATAGCTCCTGGACGGGCGCACGCTTGCAACTCCCCGGGAGCTCAAAGCGGTGTAGACAAAGTTACACGCAACAGTCAGACAAGGACAGAACAGAAGGACAAAGTGGCAGGGTGATATTGTTGATAAACATAAACCCCCAAATCCTCAACCAAACAGTATAAAAACAAATCCAACAGCATTGTAACAAAAAGTCTCCTTGATAAAGTGGGATTCATATCAGAGATGCAAAAAGGTTTAATATATGAAAATCAATAAAGACAATATTCCTCATCAAGAGAACGATGGACAAATCCCATAAAATCATATCAACAGATACAAAAAGAACATTTAATTGTAGCCTCCAGACCTGAGCACAATTGACTGTATGATGGAAGTTCCATTCAGACCACGAAACTCAGCATGCACACAGCACCACAGGCCAAAATGAAAACAAAGACCTAAGCCATCAAAGTCTATAGTTCTGGGAAAGTCTCCATATGTGCTAACCTTACTGTTTGGCTTCTGGAGTTCTGCCCTATCTAACTATTCTTGTTAACTGAAGGATGTCAATCCAGGATATGGTTTTTGTGCTTTAAAGCTTACCGAGATAGGCTCAGGGGTACACTGGGATCCCAACCACCCAGGGTAGTCACTGGCTAGCTAATAAAGACTTTGTATTGACTTAACCCATGCCTGAGCAGTCTTCTCTCATGGATACTCAACCACATAATAAGAGTTTACTGTTTTGTTTAAAATAGTGCTTCAATTATAACTGAAGTGATCAGGTAAGAAAAAAAAAGACCCCCCCAAATTGAAACAGAGTAAAGTCATTTTGTTGCTGTCAGAAAATAGTGCAGCCGTCTACACAGAAAACCCTGAAACTGCTTCTACAATACTATTTGAACTAATAAAATTAATTAAACACACAAAAATCAGAAGTGTTACTTAGACTTAGCAAATTGCCTGAAAAAGAAACACACACACACACACACACACACACACAGACACAGACACCTTAGTTGAAGCAAGCTTGAGCAAAAAGGATAAAGTTGGCACTAATACACCACTTGACTTCAAAATACACTACAAGCCACACTGACAAGATTGACATGCTACCAACATAAGAACAAGCACCCAGAGCAATGAAACGGACTAGAGAGCCTTGAACTAAAACTGTTAAGATGCATTTTCCCACTGTGATGCTAAGAAGACACTTTGGAGAAAGGAGTCCTCATCAAAGGACTCTGAGAAAATGGGGAATTCACACACAAAAGAATGCAAATAGATTTCTATTAAAAATCTCAGCAGTTGAAAATATCAACTCTAAAGACGCAAAACTATAAAATTACATGAAAAACACTGGTGTAATACTTTGGGATAATGGAATAAACAATAATTGTTTGGACAAGCATTCAAGGGCACAAGAAATACAGAACAGTGGATAAATGAGATTAAAGCACACAGAATCTTCCTTGTGGAAAGGAACCAGCTACAGGAATGAAGAGATAATCCTTAGACTAAGGAGAATTATTTCAAACTACATATCTGAGATAGGACATTAACCCAGAATATAAAAGGAACAATAACAACAACTAACCATCAATAGCTTTCTTCCCAAAATAGATTTAAAAATCTATTTAAAAGACTGGCCTGGCATGGTGGTGCTTGCCTATAATCCCAGTATTTGGGAGGTAGAGGTAGGAAAATATCTAATTGAAGACAACCTGGGTTACAGAGAGAGACCTCTATCTCAAAATAAGTTAACTAAATAATAAGTATTAGAAATGAACATTAGGGCAACACAGAAATTCCCAAAATAAGATCCCATACCAATGACCATCATGTGTATAAAATTTCTCATTATTACTATTTACCATGGAAGCGCAAATCAATTCACCTGTTGGTAGGAACCTAAGTTTGGTACTATAGAAAAAGCAATCACACACAAGTTGAGAATACGTTCGTGGCCACCAGACATCGAGGATAGAGAGAAGAATTGGGTGAGATGTGTTTGATCCGTGGATCCTAAAACTGCAATATCACGGGACCATGTTCTTGCTATGACATAGAATGGATATAGGAAAAGTTAACATGCAATATACCTTAAAATCTAAGAGAACAGCTTTTGAATATTTCCACTATAAGAAAGAAGTCTTTGAGGAGACAAATATGCTTACCTTGAATTTAATATTGCACTGTGTATAAATATATGTGTATAAAGCTTTATGGTTTTTGCATATTGCAAGTAAATTTAAGTACAAAGATACAAGGTTAAAAAAAGCAAGATTAACTGCTTCACTTGGCTAACTCATAATCCTCATGAGACAGTATACTAATCAATATTATGAAATTATAAATTAAAAAAATGTCATCGTTACGCCTACAGAGCAAGGCCACCCTTCCACACAGACCATTAGCCTTCCAACTAGTTATTCAACCCTGTCCTACACATAGGCTCCCTCATTCTCACCACCTGCTCCCACCATCCTGATGCCCATCTGTTTCTTACAGAAGGCATTTCATCTAGCTTCCTATTGCACTTCCATCCATCTCTGCCGACTCTTCCCCCAAGCCGAAGTTGACTACTAGTTGCTAAATACAGAGTTTTCGGCCAACAGAAATTCCACTACTGTGTAAGGAACCAGCACTTCCTCCCCTGTCTATATACGAACCATGGTGGCGTGTTTGCTATGTATCCTGCATTCCACTGGCAGCTCATCTCCGTTAGTTCACACGGTCCTCCTGTCTTATGAGCACACAGAAGCTCCTAAAATATAAGCCAGCAGGTGGACACCTTACAATGAAAGGAATCACGGTTTGAATTCAGCACGTTTAACTCAGGAGCCTTCCTTTATAAGTCTACGGCATGTGAGCCATTTGCAATAGCTGTCTCTTGTGGTTTTATAATTCCAAACACCATCTGTGTTTCTTGAAGCGTGCCTGATATGAAATATGGTGAGAAATTCAGGAAAGGAAGAAAAGCTCTGTAGACTTGAAGGAATTAAGTAGGTCTCAGATCACAGTGGCCTTGCAGGACAAGGTAGGGTCTTGGAGACTTCTACATGGCATAGGAAGCCCTTAGACAGAAGATACACTCCTCTGGTTTCACATGTGTAACTCTCAGGCAGGCCGGCAGCTGGCAGGAGTGCGGGCAGGGAGACACACCCTTGGTGTGGCCAGGGATGTGGACTAATAGCACAGGGAGGAGAGAAAGAAGTAGATGCTCGTAACTACCAAAGAGGTCAAGACTATACGTGGAAACCCAGTCACGGCTGATCAGAGGCTATGGAAAGCCTCTTCCTGTTGAGAAGCTGACCCCAGTCTGAGTCTATAGAGCAATAGAACCACTTTGAGAACATGAAGAGCTAAACAGACATCATTCTGTTTTCATTTTCTAGACACCCCAGTGAAGTGGAAACTTCTAGTTCTTTGGAAAGGTAGTTGTGTCAAATGATGTTTTGCTGGGGCACACAGATCAAAGAATATCTTGCTAAAGCAAACACATGAAAGACTGTTTTCCTGAAGCAGACACAGGTGAGAGGATGTTTGGATATAGCAGACACATGAAAGGACGCTTGAAAGAGTATAAATGTGACCCCACAGGCAGTGGGAGACGAGCTCTGAGCATTGGATTGGTTTGCTCTGCCTAGACTAGTCTTCACTAACGACACACATGTATTGGTTCACCTTACATAGAGTTGTTGAGTTCAACTTGTGATAACTCTGACTTTGAGAGAAACTCACCCAAGAACTACTTGTGAGGTTCCTGTGGCAGCCTGCCACTTCTGCGGTCTCACCTCAGGCCTGTTGTTAAGCCTTGCAGTTTCTCCAGGACTGAACTACAACTGTCTGGTGTCTGCTTGTGAAAGGACTGAACTGTAGCTGCCAGTCCATGCCTGGTGTCTGCCTGCCTAGAGGACTGGTCTGTGGCTGCTGAATCGTATTCAGTGTTTGCTACAGGACCGCACTGCTGCTAAAGAAGATCAAGCTCCCCCACTCCCAATGAACTATTGCTGAACTGGTCCACTTCCCCACACCCTAATAACTTTTCTTTTCCATTACCTCTGCTGAGTGGTGGGCTTGAGGAGAGGTTGAACCCTTATTAAAAGTAGGTTGCAAAAAATTTATACCTATACCCCAAAGCTCCTAGGGACAGGCTTATTGGCCCATGAGCTGTTGTTGAGTACTTATCAATTTCTTTTCACCTGTTACTTGCTGACACCAAGTCAATTTTCAGAATACCTTTCCCACTGTCCTGACATCCAAGACCACACACTGGGTTTTACTGAAGTGAGTTAATGAACCCACTGAAATTCAACTTCACTATGAAGTAGATGTAAGAGATTCTTACCCACTGGCAAGAACTTGGAGAAATTTAGGATTGCAGATGAGAGGAGACATTGAGGTTTGTCAGTAGAAGGATCTGGAGTTGAAAGAAGCTTAAAATGGAGATGCTCAGGTTTAGAAGTAGAGGCTGTGGTGGTTAATTAACTGTCAGCTCAATCATCTTGAATCGTCTGGGAGGGAATCTCAGCGAAGGACTGTCTAGATTAGACTGGCTTGTGGTCATGTCTGGGAAGAGAAAGAATCTTGACTACTTTGAGGTGGGAAGACCTGCCCATTGTGGGTGGGACCATTCCCTAGGCAAGGGGTCCTCAGCTCTCTAAGAATAGCAAAAGTAGGCTGAGCCAGGCGTGCATTTATCCACCAATCCCTGCTCTTAACTATGGACCTGGTTCAAATCCCTGCCACCTCCATTTCCCCGCAATTATGAATGGTAACCTGAAATTGTGAACCAAGAACACCCTTTCGCCCATACAATGCTTTTATCAATTTTATTTTCTTATTATCATAGCAAAGGAAAAGAAACGAAGACAGAGCCTTTTAGATCCAGAGACAACATGTGGACTTCAAACAGTCAACAGTTTCTAAGCAAAAACCTCTTCTGCTCTGTTCGCCAATGTGTTGAGCTCTGGAGACCCCAAGGAAGGAGAACATTTTTATGGTGATGTCCCTGTGACAAAGGCAGAGGATTCACCCCTGTATTACAAAAGGAACTGACTGCCAAGGGTTTCGTCAGTTTTTCATCTGCATTGTGTGGCCATCGACCTTACCCTGGGATATAAGGCATCTTTTAATTGGACTTTTTAGGATGTGAAAGAAGAAAAGAAGAAGAAATCGATATCCTCTAAGATTAGAAAGAAAGGTAAAAAATAATAAAATGTGAAATAATACCTGTGTGAGGCTGTGAATGGAAAACCTAGAGGGAAACAGCAGGGGTCATTGATGGGTCTGGGAGCACACTGGAGGAGAGTCCTGGAGTCAGCCTTGGAGGCGTGGGAGCAGACACAGGTTCCGGCAGGCACAGAGCTATGGCCTGCCATCATTCACTTATTCCTGGTGGCTTCAGCAGAGCACTTTAATGCATTAGTACACATTAGTTGTCTGCCCTCCATTCGGGTCCGGATGGATTCCATATGTTCTGATGTAAATTGGGTTGGACCGCTCTGAGATGCAAACTGTCTTCCAAGTTCAGTCTTCGACACAATTAATAACCTGTATTAATTTCTGCCACTGACACGTCTGATACATGAATCCTGGCTGAGAATGAGTCACAGAAAAAAAAATCAGTGAAAATGGTTCTTCTCCTTGAAAGAGGAAAGAGAAGCAAGCAAGGAGCTAAACCCTAGTTCACCAAGATGATCTGTCGAGACAGCCTTATCTCAGGAATATGTACTACACGGCATATAATCAAATAACAGCACTTGTGTGCCATACCTGTCATAGACTATACATACATTTATGTATGAGCATTATATTTAGAATTAGATGAATTATGGTTTAGAAGAATTATTAGAAACAGTGCTGAGTGCAACTCTTTAGACCTCGCTCACTCCCCAGTCACCTGGAATGGCTGCATGAATTACCATAACTCACTGGGGATATTTTCTAAGTCTTATTTCTCAAGAAAAGGGAGTGGACTCCCACAGTGAGGTTATCAGACACACAGTGCTAGCTTACATCCCCTGGATAGCAAGTACAGACTAGGTTCTGACCAGACCTGAAAAAAAAAATCCCTTTGTAAATCTGAGCAAGTGTTTCTCTTCTCCACCCTCCAGCTGATAGCCTACTGACAAAAAGAAAATAGATGCTGACTCTCTCATCATGTGGCGGTTTGAGAACAGCTTCCTAGGATGAGATGGAGACCTCACTACCAGAGGACAGCATCCTGGCCAGCTGGTGTCAGGCTATGAATGCAGAGTTTCCTGTAGCCCAAAATCTTTATATGTTAGACCTTAGTGGTCTCAGTGTAAGCTGAATCTGTTGTATGTATGTCTGAAGATCTGTGGAAATCTGGATTGGAATCCTTGCCAAGCCAAGCATCAGGCTGTGGTTAGAACTCAGCAAGCAGCAGGTGTCAATACTGGTACTGATGGTGGTGGTGGTGGTGATGGTGGTGATGGTAGTGGTGGTGATGGTAGTGGTAGTGGTAGTGGTGGTAGTGGTGCTGCTACTGCTGGGGTGGGGGGTGGTGACAATGGTGTGAGGGAAGTTTGGAGGTGGTAATGATAATGGTGGTAATGATGTGATGGGAGTTGGGGGTAGTGAAGATGATGGTGGGGGGGTGGTTGTGGTGATGGTGGTGGTGGTGGCGATAGTGGTGATGATGATGGTGATGATGATGAGGAGGAGGAGGAGCCAGGGACTCTATGAGACATCATTTCATTCTTCAACTTTTGTTAACAGTTCTTAGACGGTGATGACATCACCATTTAACAGATGGAGGTGAGTTTGCTGTGTAATTCAAGAAGACCACTTTGCCATTCAGTGGCATCTATGATAAACTTTTACAAAAATTAGGGAATAATAATAATAATAATAATAATAATAATAATAATAAATATTATTATTCATTATTATTTATTATTATGAATAATAATAATAAATATTATTATTCATTATTATTATTATTATTATTATTATTATTGAGATTATAATGATTACATCATTCCCCCCTCCAGAAATTTTTAAATAGGCATGTGCTGAACAAAACACAAGGGTACCACCTGCTTTCCTGTGTCACCTAACACACCTCTCTGTTCACACAAATTGTTAATTGCACATGTAGTATTAGAGAACTCACTTATGAGTCTAATGAAAGTGTCAGTTACAAGGGAATTCCCTTCTTCTTCAGCTGCAGGAAGTTCGAGAGGCCGTGGGCACCTCTTGGCTTCTCTACATGTGAAATAGGCACCATTACTAGCGCTGCACTTTCTAAGTCTTCCTCTCCCCTGGTTTCACTAACAGGTCACTTTGTGTTTTGTGGAGCACCTTGAATGATAGTCACCCAGATACCTGCACCCAGCAGTAAGACTTCAAGAAGACTTAAAGTTAGCAGTCATCAGGGGTACACAACTAGAAGGTAACAAGGTTTCTTTTAGAGTCTGTATTTTGTTTTACCGTGAGATACAAATTAACTCATAAATATTGGATGCAATATGACAAACATCTCTTCTAAAAAAAGGATAAAGATTATTCATGTGTGCCAAAGAGATAAGACCCATGGATCTGCTTTGGAACAGCCCACACTGGAGTTTCATCGGATACATAAATGACTCACAGATGATCCACGGGCAACTCCTGAGCTCATGCTATTTCTAGTCTAATTCAGGTGGTGCCACAGTGGGGCACTCACACAGAGAGATGAGGAAGAGGTGAGTCTCTACAGTGACTTGGGACTTGTGTGGCAACATTCATGCAGAGGGAAAGTGGCTCCAAGTGCCATCAGTACTGCCCTGTGACAAAGCTGTACTGTCTGAGTAAGTGTTGGGAACAGCACAGTGACTTCCTACCAATAGCCACATCTGAAGCTCAGCCTCCAGTTCATGAGTCTGAACTGTAGGGATAGAAAGATGCAGTCAGCAAACACATGAGTGCTGCACCCGATGAGACAAACAACCCACTGAGCGTGTAGCCACATTAGAACAGTGAACCATCATGAAGAGGTGGGAATGTGCATCCCATGTGAACTCGCACTACACCGTGGCTCCAGTGCCTAGACAGCCCCAGCATAATGGAGGCCTTGAGTTCTCCAGCAGGTTTTTCAATGTAGCAGAGGTGGATTATGGGAAACTGAGATTTGAATGGGAAATAGAGTTATGGCCAACAGAAAAGGCAACGTCATTTCACTGACCTTGGCAGTATCCATTTCAAAGAGCTGACAATGTATTATAGTTAACACCCAAGGACTTGTAGAATTTGCCTCGGAGCATGTAAAGTCCCTTGAATTCCTAGAGAAATTTTAAGGGAGTTATGGCCACAAAAGAGTAAACTTGAGAAATTTTATTTTTCTCTGAACCATGACTCCATTTTTGGGGAGATGATCCCCAAACTATATGCAATCAATATAGAAACAAATTGAATAACATAAAAACCAACAGCTCCTGTGCATCTGAAAATGACTGACTGAGAAGATGGCTTCTATGGTGGGAGACAATATATGTAAATCACTCATCAGCTAATGAGTTATGACTAGCCTTCCAGCCAGCCAACCAGCCAATCAGTCAACCAACCAACCAACAAGCCAACCAATGAACCAATGAACCAACCAGATAGCCAGACAGCTAGAAAGCCAATGAACCAATCAACCAGCCAGTCAGCCAATGAACCAATAAACCAACCAGCCAACCAAGGAACCACCCAGTCAGGCAGCAAACCAATTACCCAACCAACTAACCAACCAGTCAGCTAACCAAGGAACCAACCAACCAGCCAGCCAGCCAGTCAGCCAGCAAATCAACCAACCAACCAGCCAGCCAGCCAGTCAGCCAGCAAATCAACCAACCAACCAGCCAACCAATCAACCAACCAACCAGCCAACCAGCCAACCAGCCAACCAGTCAACCAACCACCCACCCACCCAACCAACCAACCAGTCAGCCAACCAATGAACCATTAGCCAGCCAGACAGCCAATGAACCAATCAGCCAGCCAACCAAGGAACAAATCAGCTAGGCAGCAAATAAACCAGCCAACCAACTAACCAACCAGCTAGTCAACCAATGAACCAACCAACCAACCAACCAACTAACCAACCAGCCAGCCAGCCAATGAACCAACCAACCAACCAACCAGCCAGCCAGTCAGCCAGCCAGACAGCCAACCAACCAACCAGTCAGACAGACAGACAGACAGCAACAACAAAGAGAGCAGTGCAATGAAAAGATGAACAAAAGTTCTGAGAAGACATTGTTTCCCCATAGAAGATACACAGTCAACCAGCATATGCAAAAATGATCAAGGTCACTGTCTCGAGGAAAACACAGATGGAACAAAGAAGAAATGGGATTTATTTAGTGTGTGTAACTAAAGTGATATACGACTAGCAAGGTGTGAAAAATCTACTTTACGTTAGAACCTATAATTAATAACAGCATTGTTACATTAAAACTGTATTAAGGAGGGGATGGAGAGTTGGCTTAGTTAAGAACCCTTACTGCTTCTGTAGAGGACCCAGGCTCACAACTGCCTATTAACTCCAGCTTCAGGGGAACTGACACTTCCTTCTGGTCTTGGCAGGCACTGCACGCAGGTTTTGCATATATATATATACGTATATATATATATACATATATATATGTATGTATATATATATGCATATATATGTATATATACATACATATATGTATGTGTATATATATACATATATATGTATATATATACATATATGTATATATACATATACATATACATATACATATGTATACATACATATATGTATGTATATATATACATATATATATGTATATATATACATATATATGCAAAGAGAAAATGCACATATAATATACATGTAAATATATGTGTCATTTGTATATTATCTAAATATGTCATATTATATATAATAAGTATATTTTATATAAGAAAATTATTAAGAAGTATATCTTACATAAAGTGTTATCATCAACAAAAAATTTTAAAAAACAGTAAAGAAAATTTGAGGACATAAAAAGCAGGATTATTACTCTCATCAAGTCAAGCTGTTACAAATACATTCACATGATCCAATTCTTAAAATTGTAAATGTTAAATGTATGTAGTTGCTTGTGTATCCATTATAATTTAATAAAGTTTCAAAACTCACATGAAGACCCAAAGAGTTGCCACCTTAGACCCATCAGGATGACTATAAAAAAACAAAAGCCCAACTCAAACCTGAAGACTCCACAGAGTGGTAGCATGTTGGAGAAGATGTAGAGAAATTCGAGCCCAGGAGCATTGATGGTTGGCATTTTCACTATGAAAAGTAGCCTGGCAGTTCCTAAAATCCATTTAAATAAAACTGCCATCTTGTGCTGGCAGGTACTTTTTGTCAACTTGATACAGGATAGAGTCATTTGTGAGGAAGGAACCTTAATTGAGAAGATGCCCTCATAAGATCAGCTTTTTTGATTAGTGATTGATGGGGAAGAGCCCAGCTCTTTGTGGGTGGGGCCACCCCAGGCTGGTGTTGCTAATTTCTATAAGAAAGCAAGCTGAGCAAGCCATGAGGAGCAAGCCAGTAAGCAGCACCTTTCCATGGCCTCTGCATCAGCTCCTGCCTCCAGGTTCCTGCCCTGGGTGAGTTCCTGTCCTGACTTCCTTCAATTATAAATAGTGATGTGCAAGTGTAAACCAAATGAAACCTTTCCCCACCTCCCCAACTTGATTTTGGTCATGGGGTTTCATCACAGCAATTATAACACTAAATAAAATAACGATGCAGGACTGCAGCTTTTCAATACATATCAAGAAATAACTGAGAAGCTGGAGTGATGCTTAGTAGTTACAAACACTGGCTGCTTTTGCAGGGACCTGGCTTGGATTCCAAGCATCTGCATGGTGACCCACAACCATCTATAACTCCAGTTACAGATGCATCCAATAATCTTTTCCATCTTCCTTGAGCACCAAGCTCAACATGTGGGGATAGACACACATGCAGGCAAAACACCCAGAGACATGAAGCAAAAGTAAATAAATCTTTAAAAACCAACAACACAATAGAAACCAAGGTCTTAAAGAAAGAATTTCATATCTATGTCTGCAGCCAACGCCACACAGTGAGATTGCCAAATGTCCACTGACGGATGAGTAAACGCGTCGTGCCTGTAGAGACAATTCAGTAATGTCCTGCCTGACAAAGGAAAACATTTCTGGCCCACGTTCCAGCACAGACTGACTTGAAGATGCTGTGCAGAATCAAACTGCTTGCCACAAAGAAACACACTGTGGATGATGGCTTTGGGCTAGCTACAATAGTCAGATTCACCGAAGGCAGAAGGGGGATGCAGGGGTTGGGGAGCTGAGGAAGAGAGTTGAGCAATAGATGTAGTCTAGACTTTGCAACATAAAGATACTCTGGACATTGCAACAACAATGTAAACATAGTAACAGTGTTGAGCTGTCTTGTGTTTTAGCCATATCACTCCATTTTCTCATTGTTCTGAAGTCGGCTTCTCCCCTATCTTCCCAGTTCGTTTGAAACACCTCCCTGGCACCATGTCTAACCAGGGGAGAAGACAGTGTCTTAGACACTTCAGGTGCTACCACTGGGCATTATATAATGCATGGGCTGGCTGGCCAGCCCCCACAGCAAAGAATTACTTCATCCAAAATGACAACAGTGTCAAGGCAGGGAGCCCTAGTGTGGTGGTTTGAAGGAAAAATGCCCATAAACTGAGGGATTTGAGTGTTTAATCCCCGTTCGTGGCCCTGTCTGAAGGTTATGGAGATCTTAGGAGGAGGATGCCAGAGGAAGTGCTTCACTAAAGGGTTTGAGGGTTTATATTCACCCGAATCACAGTTCTCTCTGTTTCCTGCTGTGCCTATGAAATGTAATCAGTCAGCTTCGGCTCCAGCTACCCACTGCCATCCGGTCCCCTCCACTATGGACTCTAAGCCATCGGAACCCCAAGCCAAAGAATACTTTCCTCCTTGTGTTGCTGTTGACTCTAAAGTTCCATCATAGCATCGGGAAAAGACCTGTTCAGCATGCTGGAAAATCCAGCATGTCGGCATGGATAGCCAGATGCAGTTTCCCAGGAATGTGGCAGGTCTATAACCAGTGGGTTTTCTCCTTCCTCCGAAGTCTTTCAAGTCAGGTTTTAGTGCAACCTAAAAAAAAACAAAAACAAAACCGGCCCCCTAAGCACTATCAGGCCTGTCTTTATCCTCAGGGAACCTGGCTGGGGTCAGCTGGCATCTGCTGAACTTAAAGAGCTGAAGCCAGAGGAAAATCAAAGACCTCTATGTCAGCAGGCATGAGGTCAGAGCTAACACGGGGGGGGGGGGGTGTATCTTACCCATATTCCCCATTGCTCCCAACACACTCAGCTTGACAGCAAGGATGTCACACGCCTGTGTGCAAGTATCACTTGGACTCTTCTGAACGTTAAAGTAGTCATACCCTCCAGAGAACCAATATCCAGAAGGAGACTTGGAGGAATTACTCTCCTATTTGATTCATAATGAGAAGTATTAATGAAATGAGGACAAATGCTGGCTGATATGCAAATTCTAAGTTAAGCCTATAACTCCATCCCTGATCTTCAGGTGCCCCGTGCTTAGGCAGAATATGGGGAGAGCGTTTTTTTCAATGGAAATGCCATTTCCCAAATAAGTAACGACTTGGGAATTAGGGCCTAGAAATAATATGCCCTTTTGTAAGGTAATTTTATGTGCAATAATTCATGCTAATTTAAAAATCAGGTATCTTTTCTTTGTCCTAATACAACGGGGAGGGTGAGCTTCAGCAATCCTTCATTGTTATGTATGAGGGATGGGGCCCTAGAGGGGAAGTGATTTGCGTAAAGGTCACAGAATGATAACTGGTTATTGTTGGAGGGCTCTCCAGATTGAGCTGCATCAGGACACTGTTTCTGATGTTTGAGTTCCGTGAGGCCCTGGGCAGGATAGGTTGGATGTCAGGCAGCTGCAGAATCTTCACCACATTTAAGGATAGTGGTGTGACTGGAAATTTATCTCAATAAACTAGAAGATCAATAAAGTCTGCAATATTACTTTCTCTCTTCCAACGCCACATCTGCTAGGCCCATGAAGGTGTTTTAGTGTTCTGTATGAAGATTCCAAACACACAGTAATTATACCTCTATCTATGGAGGATGTGTTCCAAACTCCTCAGTGGACACCTGAAACCCTGGACAGAACTGAACCCTATACACACAATGCCTTTCTGACACGAGCATTCCTTTGAAAACCAGGTCAGAATTGTAGGAGAATTTTTCTTGTTTAGAGTGTCATGGATAGAAGATACATTCTTGCCATGGATCCTGAACAGGTAACACTGGGTTTCCTTACTGAGAACATTTCACTTTTCACTTGTGGGAATCACTCTGTAGATTCCCTTGGGCATCTCCAAGTCATCTCTTGTATTCTGGTGCCACTGGTAAGAAAAATATATGTGAATGTACACACAAGTGCATAACAACTGCTTTAACAACCAAGATGGCTTCTGAGTAACTGAAGGGAGGTAGTGCCCATAGCCTACGTACTTTGGACGATATTATTGATGAAGATATTATCCACACCCTAAGTTGTACATAATAGGAAAGAATACAATTTTCCCATGGTACTCAGAACAGCATGCAATCTAAAACCAATGAATCATTTAGTTCTGGAACTTTCTGCTTAACTTTTTTTTTTCAGCCCTCAGTTCATTGGGCCACAAGACAATGCCAATATGGAAAAGGTGTATACAGATTGGGTGTGGGATGTTCTTGTAGTATGCTTTAATTTTCTCTTATCCACCCTACTGGAGAGGAAAGGATTCTGGTTCTAGGGTTATGGTGGTAGACAAATATATACTCTAGAACATTTTACCGAGTACATATTACGTAGGTAATCTTTATGTATTTGCAGTACGTATTCCATAAGTAACACTCATTGGTTATATGTACTTGCTTCCAGGAAGAGGAAGGTACTGTCTACCCACAGGGCCACAAGAAGGCTGGAAACGGGAGCAAAATGACCAAGCAAAGGATGAGAGGCAGGCTGTATGGCAAACAAGGGTGACGTGCCTCCTGTTGTCACTGGAGGGCATGATTGAGTGATTCTGTAGGCTGATTAGGATAAACAGGAGTCATTGTGTGGTCCCCAGGGCAAGGAAGATTGCTTGCCTAGAGAATCTGCTTCAGTGGGACAGAATGGAAGACTCACAATGAAGATATTCAAGCCCCCTCCCCACCCCCGCACCCTCACCTTCCCCAGCCCCAGCTTCAGCATCTCTATCCCTGCATCCCCCAACCCCGCCAGCTTCCCTAGATGTTAAGTAAAGTTTTTGTTCACCCAGCATCCTCTCCAGGTACCTCCAATCCACACTGTTCCATATATCTGCAATATGATTCTCTTTAGAAGTATAACCTATCATTATGTATGTGCACAGGTGTCGGGGAGGCACACAAGTCATGCACACACATAGACGGCTTCCTGCAGTCAGTTCTCACCTTACACCTTGGGCAGTGACTCATTTGCTCCTGGAGCCATCTTCTCGTCTCATGTGCTCTTTTCTTTGCTATACGTTGGTTCATACATTCTATAGATGGGCAGGCAGGCTGCTATGCGTATTTAAATGAAAGCCTTTCCTTATGCATTTTATGTGTCAGTGTCTGCTTGTATGTGCTTGTAAGCATACCTGTAGCCTCCATGTGTTCAGTGCCCACTGAGGTCAGAAAAAGGCACCACATCTCCTAGAACCGGCGTTATAGATGGTTGTAAACTGCATGTGGTCACTAGGAACCAAACACAGATCCTTTGTAAAAGCAGTCAGTGCTCTTGACCACTGAGCCATCTCTCCAAGCCTGTCATGTTTTGTTTTGTTTTGTTTTGTTTTGAGGGGGAGTAGGGGTGGAGTAAAAGCTAAAGAATAGATCTGTTTTGTTTAATAAAAACTTTCAGGGCTTATTTTCAAGATGGCTGCTCTGGTACTTTCTAGTTCCATCAATGGTGAGTAGTTCTTGACGCTAGACTCTCACCAGTATTTTAGTGCTGTAAAAATTAAGTGGCAAGTTGGACACATGCATCAAAGTGGAGACATCACTCTGGGACTGTCAAGTTGTCACAATTTTCCAGGCTAAAGTCACAGTGGCATCATTGGCATCTTCTTTGACATTTAAGAACTCTAACACCCTTGACCACCAGTAAAGGTGCTTGAGAAATTAGCAGCCAGTAGCCACAGTGTTAGAAGCCCTGTCCCTTGGAGGGCACAGTTATGCCCACTGACACTTTGTGGAAAACACTTTATCAGCCAATGACCAGCTAATGTTTTGTGACATGCCCACTAACAGTGTCCCTAAGTTCTCCAGCCTGTGAAGCCATCAGGAGAATGCAGTGTACATGCAAGCTTCACAGCCACCTTCTCTGGGACCAAGTCAGCCAACAGCTGGCCCCAGCTCTCAGTGGGCAGCCATTTGCAAGAAGAGGCGAAAATGGAAATACCCCTTTTCCTTCTGTCGCTGAGGAAAGGGACTTTTGGAAGTGAGAAGCAATGGTCAAGGCAGAAGGACTCAAGACATGGCAAACACAATTATGCTGGCCAAGGGAAATGTCTGCCCAGAAAACAGGGTTATGCTGGTCAAGGGTGACATCTCAACCACCTGTGTTGCTATGGAAAGGAAATACCGAACTCCAATAGACACTAGCTTAAAGAGACAAAGCAAGATGGACGCGGTGGTGCACACCTTTAACCTAGCATGTAGGAACAGAGGTATGCAGGATCTCTGGAAGTTCCTGCCTTAAAAATAAAATAAAATAAAATACCATCAGGATAAGGTAGGAAGTAGGTCTCTGAAATTAATGCACACGTCCCAGGAAGAACAATTACCAGAGCCAGTGAGCATGACCCTATTGCTAAACTTACAGTTCCTGAGAATGGAGCACAGAGGGAGAGTTCCAAGTCACATGTCCTGCTCAGTGCTTCCTGGCTGCAGGATTTAGGTGGGCGGAGCCAGTAAAGAGCTGAACAGATCTGCCCTTACAGCCTGTGGGGCAGATGGATGGATAGCAAAGGTAACTAGAAAAGGGAATTCATGAATACTTGGGAATTTGCTGTGGTCCTGCCCAGAGGAGAAATCACTCCAGGACGCCAGGCTTCTAAAGATGGGAGTCGGAGCTCAGAGGCAGAGTGTCCAGAGCAGAGTGGTCCTGTTGTCCAATACAAGGATACCAACAGGAAACTTTAAATCTCTGTGCAATGTAAACCCAGGGGGAGCCAGGTTAGTTCTCCCCTGACTGAGGATCAGGTATGAGTAGTCACATCAGCATATTAGCAAAAAGAGACTGGAGGTTCAAAACCCAGTAAGGTCAGTTAGAAACTGTGGAAAGAGTCCCAGGAGTTACTTCAAGAGCAGAAGGACCCATGGCTTACTCATCACCAAGAGCAGAGATGGCATCTTCCCAAAGGGCAGGAGTTTCTGTGCAGTCAGCACCCAGAGAGTGGGTGAGTGAACCACTCAGGTGACCTTCGTCATGGCTGCCTCAGTTCTCCCGTGCTGATGGGCAGACAGCGCATCTTCTGCCCCATTCACTGTACAGTGAGAAAGAAAGAGAAAGAAAGAGCAATGCCCTGTCCAATGCTGTGTGCGCCTTCTCTCCGGAACCCTCATGTGTTTTGTGCTTCTGTAGTGCCTTCTTTCAAAGGCAAGCATACTTGTGTCTGAAGGAAGTCCTACCTCCACTAAGCAACCCCAGGACGTTCTTTACGCCAAAATCATCCCCTGACTTCCAAGGAGCCGACAGATCCAACCTTGCCTTCCCCGTTCACACTTTAGCTGTGCTTTCTGCCCAGGATCACTGACCAGCACTGACTGAACTATTACCATGGCCCCGCCCCTTGGGTGGGACTCTGAAATGCCCCTCCCACTTCCTTTTAGCCAGGCGTGGCTCATCCCCCTTGGCTGCGGATACCAATCTCCCTCTCTGTCATGACTTCCCTCATAACTAATTATGGAATTGTTTGGCTTTAAACGTCAGACAGACCTTCATCTCCTCGTTGGACTGGAAGCACCAGAAAGACATGACCATAGTGTGTGTGTGTGTGTGTGTGTGTGTGTGTGTGTGTGTGTGTGTGTGTCGGGGAGCTTTCCTCAGGGGTAAAAGATGGCGACTTCGCCCTGCTAGGAGTGGCTGAGCTTTCTTATTCTTCACTGTGATTGTACAAAGCACCCTCCTTGCCCTGCTGGGCAGGAAAGGCCTCTGAAACATTGGCCGGTCTGTTTCATGTAAATCAGAGTTGAGTGAGTAGGGTTTATCTTTACTGTAGTTTCACAGGATCTATACATGTGCCACCGTGGTTAGCTGACTTGGGAAGATAACAGTGTTCTATTCTTAGAAGAGAATTTTCTATTACAATAGCATCTTGAACAGACACCTTCAAGGGAAGAGGGGATTGGTTTAAACTGTCTGAGACATAACACCAGGTTAGAGTAGATGTCCTTCAAGGGCCCAGCAGTGCAGGGCATATGACATGAGGATGCTAGTGACTGGAAGCTCTGTGTGTGTGTGTGTGTGTGAGAAAGAGAGAGAGAGAGAGAGAGAGAGAGAGAGAGAGAGAGAGAGAGAGAGAGAGAGAGACTATGTGTGAATCTTGTGTGTGTGTGAATATGTGTGAATGTGTGTGTGTAAATGTGTGTGTGATTATATGTGAGTCTTGTGTGACTGTGTGTATGAATGTGTGTGTAAATGTGTGTGTGACTGTGAATGTGTGTTTATGAATGTATGTAAGTGTATGTGCAACTGTGAGCGAGTGAGTGTCATTGTATGTGAGTATGCTTGTATGTAAGTGTGTGTGAGTGTGCACGTGTGTGTGTGTATACATGCATGTGTGTACTTGCATTCTGATGCTATGTTCTAGAACTGTAACATAAACAGATCCCCACTTTAGACCTGTACTCACTGTGCTCGGCTTTGACTGTCTCCAACACCTAGAAGCATAATCAGCTCAGACAGACAAGCCTACCCTTACTTGTGAGGTGAATCAGATAGCGGTAGGTATATTAGAGCCAAGTCCTGCAAATACCTTCAAGATGCTTTTAGAAATCCGGTGTGCACATCACACTCTAACAGTCCCCCAGAATCCTTAGGGGGAGGCTTAGACAGCATTGCTCCACAGTTCCCTTGGAGAGTACATCGTCAGGTTTCAGAACCCAGTGTAAAGGGTGAGGGATTCAGACACATATCCTGAATCAGGCATTTCATGATTCTCAACATATGTCAAGTCCTCCCTGTCAGCACAGAGTTCACAGGTAGGAATGGGTGAACTGGCTGACACTGGCCATGGGAGGCAGTGACAGGGAAATATATAAGAGCACCAATTCTGACACCAGACTGCCAATCCAGTCCTGCCAGTCTGCTTATGCCCCTGAGGCACTACTGTTTCACTCCAAAGGAATGGCTGCCCTGACCAAACAGCCCTGTGTCTGCTCACAGGGTGCACTGAAGAAAGGATCTGGGAAAGGCCTTCTCAGGAGAGCTGTGAGCACAGTTGGGCCCTGCAGGGCTACAACCAGACCCCACACCCCTGCAGGGCTACAACCAGACCCCACACCCATGCAGGGCTACAACCAGACCCCACACCCCTGCAGGGCTACAACCAGAGCCCACACCCCTGCAGGGCTACAACCAGAGCCCACACCCCTGCAGGGCTACAACCAGAGCCCACACCCCTGAAGGGCTACAACCAGACCCCACACCCATGCAGGGCTACAACCAGACCCCATACCCATGCAGGGCTACAACCAGACCCCACACCCCTACAGGGCTACAACCAGACCCCACACCCCTGCAGGGCTACAACCAGACCCCACACCCCTGCAGGGCTACAACCAGACCCCGCACCCATGCAGGGCTACAACCAGACCCCACACCCATGCAGGGCTACAACCAGACCCCACACCCCTGCAGGGCTACAACCAACCAGACTCTATACCCTTGCAGGATGACAACTAGGGCCCACACCCTTACAGGAGTACAACCAGATCTCAAACCCCTGCAGGGCTACAACCAGACCCCACACCCTTGCAGAGCTACAACCAATCAGACCCTATACCCTGCGGGATGACAACTAGAGCCCACACCCTTACAGGAGTACAACCAGACCCCACACCCCTGTAGGGCTACAACCAGACCCCACACCCTTACAGGGCTACAACCAGAGCCCACACCCCTACAGGATGACAATCAGATCCCATACCACTGCAGGACAACAATCAGACCCCACACCCCTGCAGGGCTACACCCAGACCCCTTGCCCCTGTAGGGCTACAATCAGAGTTTATTCTGTTCCATGTTTATTCTAATCCACGTTTGCCACACGGCCTGTTGCCTCTCACTGGGTCCCGGTATGTCCAACTTCCTGCATGTCTGGCTGGCCAGTCTCCCGCCTCTCAATTCTTCACTGTTGTAGAAATTTTTAATTTTAAACCAGGGTTTTTAACCCCACCTTTAACCATTTAGTTATTGGATAAAAGATGCATAGCATTCATTATTTATGATAAGCCTTAAACAGTACAAGAGCCGGGCAGATAGCTATCTTCTATGTTATTAAAATCTACTCTCTGAAGTCCTACGTTTTCTCTCCTGCCTCAACTATAGGCTGTCAGCTCTTTATTAAACCAATCAGAAGGTGATGGAGAAGAATGTTTACAAAACACCCAGGTGGGTGTTGATCCAACAAAAATTACAACACTGAAGTCTAGCGTATTCTCAACTCTCTCGGCACAGAAATCAACATCTGAATAATACAAAGGCAGCATTTACATGGCACACAAAAAGACGGTCCCAAAAAGAATGGAAGGGATGTCTCACTCACTCTCCTACATGTGGTCAAATGTGTCCTTGTCCTTAGTTAGATTGGGATCTTTGTCAATGTTCTAGTTGTGAAGGGAGCAGGTTGGCAGGATCTTAGGATTCAGAAAGGAGCTTACAATGAGGTGGATCACAGAATCTGGATTTAATATTATTTATAGTATAAAAGATATCCCTGCTCCCAGGATGCCCCTGAGAGCCAGTGCTATGCTGTGGCAGGAATACTGACTAGTCTGGGGCACTCTCTTTCACCTGGTCACCTTTCTTTCTTTTCCTTATTTTTTTACTGTGAAGTGGCTTCTCTGCTTCTGAGGAGACTTGGAGGCAGGAGAGGATGACACTGTCGTTGCATGTTCTGCACACGAAGGCTGGAGCCGTCTGAGAGCTGTCGGTGGGAGCGTCCATGCTCCACTGTCTCAGAATACCTCCAGGTTCATCAGACTCAAAGAGCAGAACTGACTTGAGAAGCTGAATGAAAAGAAGTAGCTACAGACACATGGAGATCTTGCTTATCTGTGATCTTGACCAAGCCACAGTCTGCCTGAGCCTTCGCATCTATAAAGCCGTGATAACAGAACACCTCTGAGGGTGACTACAGGTTTGAATGAGAGGTTTGTTAAACAACTCAGTCTAGGGTCTGTCACCAGATCTTTAATAAAATACAGATATTATGTCTCAAAGAAGTTTTCTCCCAGTAGATTAGCTGAATTCGCTTTTGTTATCTTACTTGGTCTTTATGAGAGAGGCAGGTGGCAACACTTATTGATTGAGTTAGTTGAGGGGACCAACAGACAGAAAGGCAAGGGGACTTCTTACATGTGGAGTAAGATTTTGAGCCCAGCCTTCTCTGCATGCCATGGGGATGTTTTCTCTCAGCTTCTCTCTACAGGAACCCAATCTCAAAGGGATGAAGACCTTTGTTCCCATTCAGAAGTGAAGGGTAAAGTCAACTTCAGGTCACCCTTTGTTCCCTTGGGACACTGCCAGCAGGAGTTGTGGTAGAGAAAGGGTATGTTCAGTGAAAAGAGATTCTTTCTGCATAGTTAGCATTGATCAGGTCCTTGCTGTGTCAAGCCAAGTGCTTGGTGACCAAACAGGAAGACCTCATTTAAGGCAAATGAAGAAGGTCTTAATGTAATTGATACACACAGATTCTGGGCCTTGTGTTATCAGCCGGATGGTTGGATAATCTGTGTCTGTGTTCCTGGGAGATGGTCGCTCATCCTGGGCTCCAGAAGAAACATCGTCTAATCTCTTTAGAGATGAGAGCTTTCCTTCCCTCTAAATTAAGATGGCCCCCTCCCCAGGGTGTCACAGAAAGGTCACGACACTGAGAATTGGAATAAAAGCGAAGCCTTGCCTGTAGGATGTCACTTGGCTTTTCTTGAGAGACAGAACGGCATAATTAGCTGGCTATATTTAGTACTGAAGAGTTTCTGCAGACTTCAGAGTCATCCAGCATTTAAAAGTAATGGTCGTTTCTCTCACAACCATGGAGGCAAGTGTATAACTTTTAGAAACGTCTAACAATTTAAAGAAAAGCTAGAAGTAATGTAGACAAGGGATGTGTCAGGAGATAAGTAAAATGCAGAGAAAAATGAAGGCAACTTGAAAAGATTCGTAGATCATCACCAATGCATCATTTTACAAATGTAACATAATTTCAAAAATCCTACTAAGACTTTAAGAGATATTTTAAAAAGAATTTGAAAGTTCACCTATAAGAAAGTAAGGGCCAGTGATGGATTGCTCAGTGGGTAAAGCGCACGGCACATAAGCACTGAAACTGGACCGGAATCCTGGAACCCACAGGAATGAGCCTCCGCAAACCTGGTTCTCCTAAAGTAAAATAGGGAGTCAGGATCCCGGGAAGTTTCCAGGATAGTTACCCTGGTGCCTGTAGCAACAGAAAGAGCCCTTCTCAGACAAGGTAGAAGGTGAAGGCAGCCATTTCAGATTATCCTTAGACTGTCAACACACATACCAAGGCAAACATGTGCCTGCATATGTTAGCACTTCTTCCAGCCTCTGCCCCACAGTTACCTGGCAACAGCCAGGTACGCCTGACTCACTATAAAAGGGGCTGCTTGCCCCCTCCTCTCTCTTCCTCTCTTGCTCTCTTGCCCTCTTCCTCCTCTATACCTTCTCTCCCTATTCCCCTTCCCCACTCCATGTGTTCATGGTTGGCCTCTCCTCCTCCTGCTCCTCCTCCTCTTTCTACTTCTCTGTCTCTGTCTCTGTCTCTCTCTCCCACCCCCTTCTCTGTCTTTACCATCCCTTCAACTCCCCTCCCTATGCCCTAAATAAACTCTATTCTATACCATTTGTGGCTGGTACCTCAGGGGGAAGGGATGCCTCGGTATGGGCCCGCAAATGAACCCCCTTCCCCCACAACATACCTTGTCCTACCAAACATACCCCTTTCCCTTTTATTTTTTATAAAACACGACAGTATACACACATATACATGCATACCTATTCCACGACGGACATGTGCTACTATAAAAATCTGCTCATCAAATTCCACATGTGCAGAGACACACTCCCATACCCAAACCCAAAGGAAACTCACAGGGAAACAGCAAGCTTGTACTGCCTGATTAACAGGTGCGTAAAAGGTTAGAATAACTAAAGCAGAAGGACCCACAAGTGAGGAAAACAGGCAACCAGCGTGGGGCCAACGAATGTCATGTGTCTCTTCTCCCTCATTACATGGGCTGTCAAATCTAGAGTAGTACCAGAGAGGAGGAAGTGGAGAAGCGAGACACTGGCCCTCATTGATGGGAAAGGAAAGTCAACAGCTGTTATACAAACAGTGCCCAGACCTCTCAGAAAGTTAAACAACAAGCTTCTAGGGCATCCAGCTTGTCTCCATCCCCGTCCTCTAGGCACAGGAAACAGACGTTGTAGTCTGCAGAGACACTTGCATGCCCATGTTCATTGCTGCTCTATTCATAACAGCCAAGACACAGCAACAGTCTAAGTGCCCATCAATCCAGGACAAGAGAAATCCACTCCAAACCTACCAGGAATCTCCGTCTCTGCTGGTGCACTTACACAGTGCCAGGATGTGCCATGCAGGCCTCTTGAGGGTTAAAGACATCAGTGGTCTTGCCCGGTGCAAGACTCTGACTGCTACGATCCTGACCTGCTGGTGAGATGCGCTCACAGACGCTATAGTGGCATGGTGATTATGGGAGTAACCAACCAGTTTTCTCAGTGGATGTGAGTTCTGCTTCATGGGATGAAATCCATGACCACAAACCGGGTCAAAATCATGACTGGGCAAGATTATAGGCAAGGTGGGAAGCCTACTGTGGTTGGTTATTTTGCTAAATGGCCATTGAAATCAAATTGCCCTTTAAATTATTTATATTTATACCTATGATTTGAGTTGTTCTCCACTTTAGTCAAAGAAGCGTCTTCGTCTTCGTCCTCGTCCTCCTCCTCCTTCCCTCTTCCTCCTCCTCCCCCTTCTCCTCCTCTCCTCCTTCCCTCTTCCTCCTCCTCCCCTTTCTCCTCCTCTCCTCCTCCCTCTCCTCCTCCTCCTCCTCTCCTTCCTCCTCCCTTCCTCCCCTCCCCCTCCTCCTCCTCTCCTCCCCCTCCTTCTCCTCCCCCTCCTCCTTCTCCCCCTCCCCCTCCTCCTCTTTCTCCTCCCCCTCCTCCTCCTTCAAGCGGGCAGTGGTTAATGCAGAAACTTTATGTTACTGGTCTAAGTGCAGAGTACAAAGACTTCCAGGTGCTCAGCTGTGGGTAGAATATCACATCGAGCCCCTGCCATCCAATGCCATCCAAGGCCCAGGGAACTTTGTGGAGAAGCAGTAGAAAGAGGGCAAACGTGGGCAGATGGGAAGGAGAGCTGTGAGATGCTCACTCTGGAAGTGGCATGGCTGGTACACACACCAGCTCACAGCACCCGTGGTCGCCTGCACAACACCAGGCGAATCAAGATGCCAACATGGATGGAGAAGAGGATCCCTGTCCAGGGGTCAGCTATTAGAAATGGCCAGCTGCTGGGGGAAGGAGAGCCACTCTCCCTCACGAATGTGGTCATTAGTAGGCTCTTCACGCCCCAGTGGACAGCCCCAAACCCTTGCATATATATAGGTAGCACTAATTAGACTCAGGGAGTTACTAATGGCAACAGCAGCAAATGAATAAAACGTGGACATGAAATTGGCAAGGATGGACATGGTGAAGGAGACTCCAGGGAGAGTTGGAGGGAAGTAGCTGTGGGGTGGGTATGATGAATATATGCTTTACAGATGCATGGAATGAAAAATAAAATATAAGTGGAATCATCATGCAAAGCAAAGCATGATGGATATAGAATGCCAAGTGTCCCATGACCTTCCTCATAATGTGAAATATAAAATCTGTTGCTCTCACAGCAGTTAGGGGGTAGGTAGGAGAGTGATTGGCAGGGGCTGGTGAGAGTGGGGAGAGGGGGCAGGTACGGTTGATCAGCGGAGACTAGGTTATCAAGAAAAACCAGAGGCTCCTGTATGCTGGCACCCAGTAGAGCAGCAAAGACAAGCGCACACTGCGCATGTCCATCACAAGGTCTATACCTGGGGCTGCAGAGATGGCTCAGCGGTTAAGAGCACTGACTGCTCCTCCAGAGGTCCTGAGTTCAGTTCCCAGCAACCACATGGTAGCTCACAACCATCTGTAATGGGATCCGATGCCCTCTTCTGGTGTGTCTGAAGATAGCGACAGTGTACTCATACATATTAAATAAATATTTTTTTTTTAAAAAGGAAGGTATAGCCTGCCATGTTCGACCGCAAAAGACAAATGTCTAAGTGGATGTGCTTAAATGCCCTTAAATTTACAGTACACGCATGTCAAAACACCACATGGTCTCTCAACAGTGAAGACTATTTTTTTTATTGTGTCACTTAAAAATAAAATTTTAAAAATAGAAACTCCAAAACCAGGCCCAGATACAAGATTAATATAGAAAGAGAGCTAGGTCAAGGAGAAAGGGTTTGCCCTTTTCAGTACTGTCGGGATTCGTCCATTTTTAAAATTAGATCTTTATTTAATGTCATTCAAGCAGACCAAGGACTATAGAAAGGAAACCCATGAGAAGGCCAGGACACAATACAGACTTTCCTGTGGGAAGGAGCACTTACAAACATAAAAGCAAAAGAAGGAACTAAAGAGAAAGTAGAGCAAAAGAATCTGAGAGAAGCAAAAGCATTTCAACTTCAGCACGCAGTGTGTACAATCGGTTAATGTTTTCAACATTCTGTAAGTGGATATACAAAGAATATCTCCAAAGAGAAATGGCCACCGGCATAGGAGGGGCTCACAAGCAGCAGAGTGAACAAATAGAAAAAAAATCATCAGGGGTTTGGGAGATGGCCTGGGGGCTAAAGCTTGGGCACCCAGACAAGCAGACCAGTCTTTAAATACAAAACCCACAGCAAGTGAGTGTGCTAGCTTGCCTCTAATTTCAGCTCAAGAGGTGAGAATTGTGCCCCACGTGTCCCCACACAGAGGAAGGCTGCTTACTGGCCTGTTACCACCCCATGCTTCGTTAATATTCTCATATAGCCCAGGCCCTCCCACCTAGAGGTGATACCAACTACCCTTGGCCTGGACTCTGCAACCTAAAGTTATCCCATGTGCTTTTATAAATGAGCACACACATACAGGTATACACACACTCACACACACACACACATTGACATACCAACGCCTGTACTCAATCATTTATCGTAGGCAGGATGAACATGTGAGTTGAAATGAGGTCCCCCCAGGGGGTGCTCTATAGGCAATCTCCTGGGGTAATTTCCTCAGTAAAAACATATAGCAGGGTTTTCATCGGAATTCTTCCGAATTTTCATTTGAATGCTATGCCTCAGAGCTGCAGTTTTGGGTAAATATGGGGACGGAACTGCTGGGAGACTTGCTTCCCAAGTGTCTGTGGGTAAAGAGTACACCTCGCTATTCTAAGACCGAAACACCTTTCCAAAATCCTTGTAGATTTCCCAAATTTCCAGGTAGCATTCATGGGAAGGCTACACTAAGCCTTCGTCTTTTAAGATGGAGGACTTCTCCTTTACCCTTTTATAGTAACTATTCCAGGCTGGAGTCTCTTAATCATCACGTTTACTGACAGAAGTCTTTGCTCTAATCTCAAGGTGTTCACAGTAGACATGGTGCCTCTTGGACTGTCGGATGTGTTCTCGCCTGTGAGACAGTAATGTTCTATTACCACCGTCTCTTCTTAACTTCACACTCCAGTCCCAGGAGCCAACCAGACTTATTAGGAAGAATTACATTCCCAGTTTCATCCCACCATTGTGAGTTCTGTCTAGAAGGGCAGGCAACAAAGGTGTGAGAATGTTCAAAGATATGTAAATCAAAGGAGGATTGATCGGTGTGTTCATCTCTCCAGCTGGTGTGGGTTTTGAAGTGAAGACACCTCAGTTGGCAGTGTTCCTCTCCAGGAGTATAAATTGATCTAGGATTTCTGATGGAAAAGTTGGCAAGATGGAATAAGTGTTATAAAAATGTGCATATCCTTTGACACCAAGTTCCTGTGTCTAGACAGTTTTATAAGAACCCGATGGGTATACACAAAGATACACATATCAAGATCTTTATCAAAATGTCACTCTGGAAAATGTAAAAATCAGAAATAAATCTTGAACGACTCATAAAGTCAACTTTCACACCATGGAACCATTAGGTGGAACAATTTTGACTGACACAAAAGTATTGACATTATACCACAGTAGGCTGCAAAAATACACATAATATTACCCCAACTAATATATAATAAAGTGTTGGGGTATGTGTGTGTGTGTGTGTGTGTGTGTGTGTGTGTGTGTGTGTACAAAGTGTGATAGGAAAGAAACTGAATCATCATCAGGGTAATATTTCTTTTGATACATTCTACAGATAGACATTATAAGTGGATAAAAAATTATCCAAGGAAAGGCATAAAGTCCAAAAATGTTGCTGTGTGCCACAATTTATCCTGGGAAAATAGCTGGTTGTGTTCTTACTCTGTGAGCTGGTTGGTGTCATGCAGAAAACTGATATTTTAATTTCCTAATTATAAACCCAAAACAAATTCACGTGAGCCCTGATGTCAGCATTTAAGGAGACTGGGCAGCCCCGTGACTGCCTGAAGTCTTTTATATCCATAAAAGCTAATTGCAAGGCACTTAATATGCTCTGAGTTTAGTGCCAAACTGATACACACTGGTTGAATTATCCTGCTAACCTTATGACCTAGCACAATCAATACTTCTATTGATGAAAACCCCAGACTTGAAAGATTTAGATGGGCTGTATCGGTCACAGAGCAGTGAGTGCTACAGTGAAATGGTAGCTCTGGACAGGGAAACAGTCTTGAGTGTAAAATTTGGTCACCTATGCTAGGCTGAACCAGAAAAAAAGAGATAAATATAACCACTGTGACCACATTGGCAAGAAGAGTAAATGAAGGGCCCCCCCAGTGACCCCCCAAAGTCCATCTCTGGGGTTCTGGCATAAAGTTTGCATTTAAATGGAGGGCGAAGAAGCATACATAGCATACATACTAAGCATACATACATAGCATACATACTAAGTATACATACATAGCATACATACTAAGCATACATACATAGCATGCATACTAAGTATACATACATAGCATACATACTAAGTATACATACATAGCATACATACTAAGCATACATACATAGCATACATACTAAGTATACATACATAGCATACATACTAAGTATACATACATAGCATACATACTAAGCATACATACATAGCATACATACTAAGCATACATACTAAGCAGGCCTGGTCAAGATGAGGTCCTGCCATCTGTGTCTCCATTGTGTGAAATATCTTTATAGGAGACAATCTCCAATCTGGCTGCCTCCATGTCCCCAGCATGGGACCACTGGAAAAAAACCAGTCCTTTGGGGGGGGGGGTGTCATTGTCCCAGTGGTATGAATAGTCTGAGGGAAGGCACAGCATGTCTCTCCACAATATCTTCACCTTTGTCATTTCACAGTCAGAGAAGAGCACCTTCCAGGCAGTCTGTGATCTTTGACCCCATTCCTCTTCCATGACTCCATTTCTTCCTCTTGTTGACCCACAGAAAGTCCACTGAGCACTTTGTGACAGTGAGCAAAGAAGACAGGAATGAAATCTCTGATACTCATTTGGGCACGTGCTGCTAAAGACGTGCGTCTTAAAAATAGGAGAGAGGCACAACGTAAAAAGTACTTTACAAAAATATTATTACTATGATTACAGTTAAGTAAATGTTGACGTAGACATTGTCTTGGAAGCCTGAGGGGAGACATTACTACTATGAAACTCATTGGTTCCTAAATAAGCAGTTAAACAAAATGTGTCTGAAACAATAAGAAAGTAGAGGGCACTGATCTGTGAAGTACATATTTTTGAGAGGACTTAGAATACCACAAAAAAAACTCAAAAAGCTGGTCTGACAGCTCAGAAACCTGGTGAAGTAACCATGGAGGCTGCCACAGAGTCCTTCATCCAGCCTCAGGTAGGATGCTTAGAACACAGACAAAGACTATAACAATCTTACAACAATCATTCTGCTTCTAGAGAGCTGCTGGGCTCCCTCAAGGACTCCAACAAGGATGGCTTAAAGCAGAATGATTGTGTGCTTGTCCCCTCTGTCCCTGTTCAGTCACCTGCTTGGCTGTGCGTAGACGCAGCATGGTAACCACTCAGGAGATGTCTGTCTCATAGCCTATCACATCAAGCCCTTTTAAAGACAGAACAAAATAAGTCCTCATCCTAAACTTGAAGCCATCTTGGGGTCCAGGAAGTACAGAGCTGCACAGGACAGACTGACAGACTCCTCACTACGAGGACAGCTACCATGAGAGTACCCTGTAGTGGGGGTGGTCATCTCAGTGGGGACCAGCTGGTGTCCCACACTGTGAAGGGTTCAGGACTTCTTTCACATGTCGTAGAACCAATGCTTAGACGATGACCAGCCAGCCCCGACTTGACTAAATTACTCACACCTCTTGACCCTTGCCCTTCACCACAGTGACTAACTTACTCACTACTCTTGTTCCCTGTGTCCTGGTTCTTTCTCTATTGAAACCCTCAGCTCATGTCAATACCCCAAAGACAAACCCGGGATTATGGGACTCTTCTATTTGTTCTTCTCAATACACCCCCCTTGCCTTGTCTTTTAACTGACACATTGGGATGCTGGACTGCCCTAGCATGCTGGAGCTGTCAGAGACAGGGATTTTGCCCTAGAAGTCTGAGCGGGCCACCTAAAAAGCCAACACAGGTTAACAAGAGGACAGAAGAACCAGACCTGGAAGCAGCTTTACAAAGTCAAGTGGGACACCATTTGGCTATTATACCAATAGCTATACCAGATATCATTCATCCTTATAGAGGGCCCCTTGGCATTCATGACTCTATTTGGTCCCTAGGAATGCCACTGCTCCCTTGGGTCCATTGTCTTCTACCTTGCTCTCTGTATAGGTCAAAGAAAATTTAGAAGCATAAATGGGCAAATGTAAGATGTAAGTCATTATATTGCAATTTCAGTGTCAAGTGTCTTAAGGGCCATCAGAGCACCCCAGAGAAGCAGGAGGTACTGGGTCCCTGTCCTCCACAGCTGGAGGGTGGCACCTGCTTGTCTGGGTGCTCTCAGTTCATTCTAAGGCAGGAAAGTTACAGGCAATCTGTGATGTGACTGAATCTACTTAGAATTGGGAGGGAATTTCAAGTCCCCAAGTATTCACTAGCTAAGGCTTTGTGTGTGTGTGTGTCCTGAACCAACAGGATGGGGGCCTTGGAGAAGAGCAACACTGGACACCAGGAAGAATCCAGCCAATGAGGAATTCAGGGTGGTGAAGAAATGTGATTATGAATGAAAAACACAAAACAAAATAACGACAACAAAAGCCATCACTTTGCACTAAATTGGTTGAGGGGCCATTTCTGCTTTTTTTTTCTTTTAGGCTGACGCCTGCTACTACAGAATCATAAAATCAAAATTGCCTCATCTCTCATCTTGTGGGTTTGTTACTACAGAGTGAAGGTCTTGTTTCTCGCTGTAAGTGAAAATGGATTTCTTTACAGTTTAGACAAACTGGAGAAAGAATCATGTTTCTCCATGGTTCTGTAGCAGTCACGAAATGTGTGGGAAACCATGAGGTAGCCGCCATGAAGTGTATAGAAAGCTGAGAGATGAGAGCAGGAAGACCTGCAGAGTTTACTGTGATGGGATTGGGAGGTTCAATGAACACCTCTGAGGGGGTTCTCAGAACAAAGAACCGAAGAGAGGCAAGCAGTTTGGGCAAGGACTGGAGAGCTCACTATGAAAAGATACATTTCCAAGAAAGAATGGAGTCCCAAACATTCGAAATTAGTAACTGAAAGCTCAGAGAGATGGGGAGCTAATGTCATATAACACTGGTTTGGGGATCATTTGCATAGCACAGGCTTCCTGGAATATGTGTTATCTGTTAGCATACAGCTTCCCATGTCACGTGCTTTATTAGCATCTGACGCCTACACCCATGAGACATAGATCAGCCCCATAAATTCTACAATATCTCTGTGCCTTCTGCACCTTCACATCTAGATCTTGTCTACCCCAGCTAGGGTAGGTGGGGCATGGTCCAGCCTCCTGCTTGGTCAAGCTGTTCTTTACATATGGTCACTTTGCAGCCTTCCCACAGGGCTCTCCAGGCCACTCTCTCCAACCTATTCTTCCTCCTCATTAGTCCACTTAATCTCTGGTCCTCCCTGGGGAGGTAGACTCAGCTCCAGCTCGCCCCCATTCTTGGCATGCTGTCACCACTCTAAGCAAGCCGTTGCTTCTGACATACATTGCCATAAGTTCATATGGTGGCAGAAACTTGTTTGGAAAGAGAAAAGTGGCTTTGATACTTTCCAGCATGTGTCTGCAGCTGTGTAGATGCTTAACTGTATTAAGTTTGTGCTAGACCAACCAACGGGAAGTTGAGAAAGCTCCAAGCCTCTTCAACCTTTTTGAATAGTGTTTACATCAGGTAAAGGACGGAGGTGGTGGAGAAATGATTGGATTAGTGACCAAATCTGGGGTGTGTGTGTGGGTGGAGCTGAAAGACCCCTTTGATAGTACACCTTAATGGAGGTCTACTTTTCTATGATTGGTCCTCTAAACAGCGAGGAGCTGGGTTCATCCTTATTCCCTAATCCGTGGTGGAGGAAAGGCTCCTCAGATCCACTGACAGATCTTCCTGCAGGTGGAGCAGATGGAGCTGGCTCTCACAGGCTGGCACTGTGACGGGGACTGAGCACAGAAGTCTGCATCCATCTCTCAACACCCTGGGAAGAATTCCCAGGCAGCATCATTTAGAAAGGAGCCAGGAAATGACTCCCCTGACCCAGCCTGCAGCTCGTCTCAAATCTATGACATTTCAAAAATGTTGTTTTTAATTCTTAATGATGTTGTTTGTGAGGTTCAGATTTTCAGGGTGAGGGGCAGGACGCCTGCCTGAGATGCAGCATCACACACAAAGCCCTGTAGATGCTGTGGTAAATAATGCTGTTAATCTTCATAGCTTTAAGAATAGCTGCACTCTGCTGTAAACTGGCATGGCCCAGGGAAGCAGGATGAAGGAAATAGGATGGAGGAGGCTCGGATGGAATTACCAAACTTTAATTCATTGTTCCCACGAATCCCAGGGACGTATGATGGGCTTTCCAAGCAACTTTGGTGGAACTGCTTTTCCTTCAGAATGGTGGAAGACGCATGCCATGCACAGCTCAGAATGAGAAGGGCCAGCCGGGTAAAGAGAACTGAGCTCACTTAGCAAGGTACTGAAACTCCCTAAGACCTGTTTATACTCATGTAACAGATTATTAAAGGAAGGCTGGCACCAGGACCCTCAACACAACCTGGAGTATTTGTAGACAACACCAAGATCACCAGGACGTTCTTACAGGGTGAGAGCATGGAGGTAAAATCTGCCTCCTGGAAGCAGATTGCTGAGGTTTCTGAGGAAGCTGAGGAAGGAGGATTGCCATGAGTCTCGAGTCATCCTGGTCTACTTAGTGAGACCCTGTCTCAAAGCTGAAGAAGGAAAGGAAAGCAGACAAAAGAGAAAATGGCCTTGCAGAGTCATTTGGGAGAGCAGGGTTACTCCATTCATCATGCCTGAAGAGCAGGCCTGAGCTGCCTACATCCATAGTCATGGGTCCTTACATGCCTGTGACTTCCTATGATCTGGTTTTGTTACTAGGAGGCGCTTTAACTTCTGAAGTGGAACAAAATCATATAATAAGAAAACCCACATGCTGGCATCTAGATCTTAGACTCCCAGGCCTCCAGAACTGTAAGCCAGGAAGTTCCTTCTATTATAAATGATCTGGCCTCAGGTATTTTGCTATAGCAGCACAAAAGAGGTATGTTAGTAAGTCTTAACCTTATTATTTGTTATTACTTTTTCTTCACATATGTCAGCCATGAGAACAGAAGCTCTGGAAATGTGAAATAAAAGACTCAATAGATTAATCAGTACATAGAGAAATGTCAATGGGGGAAAGTAAAGATTATGAGATGGGCACAGAATAATCAAGCAGAGAGCCACTGGCTTCATCTGTGTGATGCAAAGGTGGGACTGGCCAAGTGTAAGTCTGCAGAAAAGTAGAAGTTATATGCAACTGGTTGCCAATATGGGAACACAAGGAGAGAGTCCTAGACCTACATCTACACAGTTGACTGTGCCTTTGTAATGTACTGCTGTGTAGCTGCTATGGGCTGGTAGACCTGGCAAAGTGCATGGGAAATAGAAGGGGGGTGCTCAAGGTTGACCAGATGGCCCTGCTTATCTTTTAACTATGACATCTCAGCTTCTAGCTCATTTTTGTGTCTTAAGTCTCATAGCCATCAGTCAGATACATGTGGGAAAGGGAATCTGGGAAGTGTCTTAGCCTGCCAGAAACAAGAGACACACTGTGGAGTCAAGAGAGTATATAGTGAGTGACTACGTGCAAGAAGCTATAGGTCATGCGGTGTGGCATGGCAGGGGGCAATGTTAGAAACAGCAGTCTGCTTTGCAGTCGGGAGAGGAAGCTTGCCAGTCTTTTGAGCAAGCAGTAAACAACCTCCTTCATTCTAGCCAGTGTGTCTTTGGACACAGAAAGGAAGTCACTCACTCAGGTCCTTCACCTGGAGGAATGACCCTGTGCCATGGTTCAAGCGCATTGCTACAATTAATGTTCCTATTTGCACAGACTGGAGGAGAGCATGTTTACCAGAGTTACAGGCTGCTCGGCAGAATCCAGGGTTCAGGGATCATCAAGTGTCTCATGAGAACTGGCCAGGGCAGCAACATCTAATGAGGGAAGAATGTCTGTCACTCAGACTTTGTATCCTGAGCTACTAGGGATTTTTGGGTTTTTTGTTGTTGCCTGTTTTGCTTTTATTGTTGTGGGCAGAAGGGAAGGTTTATTTATTTCTTGAGACAGAGTCTCATCATGTAGCCAAGGCTTCCCTCCAATTCTCTAATAACTAAGGCTGCCCTCAAACTTGTATCTTCGAGAGCTAGGATTACAGCTGTGCATCCTCAAACTATCTTTTGATTCCCATCTCCAGAAATAAGCATTCTCTGCCCTTGGAGAATGTGGCGGGAAACACATTGACCTTGGACATCCATCTCCTGATGGATCTCTATCTATTAATCAAAACTTAATTATAAAGAACTTGTGAATTAAAAACACTATGCACTAACATTTGCTACATCCAAAGTCTGTACACTTTATGAACTTCTGTTTTGTTAAAATAGCCCTTCAAGCTGCAGAGCACTCTAATAGATGTTACATTTTCACTGTTGAACTTGTTTTCATGTGCTTATTCACCATCCAAACCCAAAACATCCATGATGGGGTTGAAATCAGAGAAAGGACTAACTTTATATTCTCGTTCATGACCTGTGTCCATCTCCTGCCATTTACCGTTGTTTGTTCTCCTCATATGCTATCCTAATCCCGCATATACGCTTGTATGTATAAGTGTATATGTGTATATATGTGTATATATGACTAGGATCTGCCTATAAGAGTCCTACTATTCAACTCTAAAGAAAAAAGGGTAAACTTAGTATATATAATAATATTAAGTGAGGTGAGGTCACACAATCTCAGCAAGAAAAATCCACCTGTCCTTATAAGACTTAAAGCATTGACCAACCGATTATTATTATGCTGATGGGAAGACATTCCAACTAAGCTTAAAGTAAATGCTGACTCACAGATCACTCACCAAAGACCAGCAAAGGAGAGAATCCACATAGAATGAGCATAGATCTAGAACCTAAAGTCTCTGAGTGGAGGGCAGGCTTTAGAAGGACCAATGTCCCTTGGGGGAGAGTCCTCAAATGCTCTGCCCTGTTTCTCAAGCTATTTTATGCAAGAATGTTTTGTAGGTGCTAAAGCATCAGGTAGAAAGAAGCCTACATGGGATTCTTTCCTGCGAGAACCATTCTGAGCTTTACTCTAAGAACTGTTCTATTAAAATTCCAAGGGAGGCTATCTGCCCCAGAACAGTGCTGTCACACGGGGAATGTGGAGTTGACTTGCACATTCTAACTGTGCCCCGTCCCTCGTCAGGTCTGTAAGCATAGCAAGACCTTTAACTCACGAAGCCCAAGGAAATGGTAGCATCCATTTTATAAGACTGCTGGGCAGCTTAGGGGAAGCTCATATGCAAAGGACTGTCCAGGTTACTTCTCTGTTGTTATGATAAAGCATTGACCAAAAGCAACCTGGGAAGAAAAGGGTTTATTTCAGCTTATAGATCACAGTCCATCATTAAAGGGAGCCGAGGCAGAATCTGAAAGCATGAAGTAGAAGTATGAGCTGAGACAGAAACTATGGAATTTCACATCTCTATGGCTCCCCGGTTCTGCTCAGCCTCCTTTCTTAGACATCCCAGGCCTGCCTGCCTAGGGATGCTACCGTCCACTGTAAACTGGGCCCTCTCACACCAATTAACAACCAAGAAAATGCCCCCACAGACATGCCCACGGGACAATCTGATAGAGCCACGTCCTTGAGGTCCTGTTTCCCCAGATGTGTCAACTGACAATCACAGGACTATGTTCAGGCAGAAATGATGTCTTGAAACTTGGCATGGTAATGACAGGGACATGATGTTGACTCGAGCCTTCTACCCTCTGTAACCCAAACTGTTCAGGACTCTTTGTGAAAAGCTCCAGGAGTCTAGCCTGATCCGTATTCAGTCTTTGACAAGAGGCCATGGTTTACAGGAGGAAGTATTTTTTCCTGCTCTTCTAAGCCTGAGCCCCAGCCAGTTTATCATGGATGGAGATGTGCTTAGGTATCAAGAAGACCCTACAGGCTAGCAGTGTGCTTAGAGTGACAGGTGGAGGGCCTGCCATGTGCTTAGAGTGACAGGTGGGAGAAGTGATCATAACTTACTGTGGAGCCAGACTTGACAGATGCTATGAAGAGACTGACTTGCTGTCAAGCTAGACATGAGGATATGTCTAACACTGTGAGTTACTCCTGATATCTGGTCTGTTCAATTCTCTTAAATGCATTGGCAACACGTGTGCATGTATTTGTATATGTATGTGTGCATACGCATGTGTGTGTGTGGTGTGTGTGTCTAATAGTATAAGATTTTTATGATTGGGTCACTACTAAACCTGTGCACCTCACAGACATTTAGCTACTTACTAAGATGTCAGAAGGAAAAAATTAGCTCAGCGCTCGGATGTGAGAGACATACGAGACACATTTCTCTCCCTCCAAATGCTCACACTGACAGAACGAGCCAGAAGGGAGGAAGAAAATAAACAGCATGTAGGTGATGAGAATTTATAAGTGTACAACATGCTGTGGCCCAGAAGAAAGGAGGAGACATAGTCAAGTGTCTGTATGTCTGTCCATGTGTTACCTTCTCACAGAGACCTTTGGCCAGACCAAAACATCCCACCTCTCTTCCCTCATAGCCATTCCTACAACTGGTACTTTTACAAACTGTTTTTTCTTCTTAAGTGTAGACCAGAAGGGTGAGTTTTCCCTATGCTGGTGGCCTGGGATCGAGGGGGCTTGTCACAGAGGAGACGCTCAGATTGCAAAGTACACAGAAGTATCTTGCCTGGGTAGCAAGTTCCTCATGTAGCCCTCACAATGGGAGGCCATCAGGATGGGAAAGCCGTTCTCTTTCCCTCGGAGAAACAATGCTGCCCAGGGCCCAGCTTCACAAGCAGAAGATGAACCTCCAAGGCCAGAATGTATACAGCATCATGATCGGTCAGAATGAACCTTATCATGAATGTGACATTTCTTCAGGGGTTGAGGTTGAACTGGTCATTCACAGATGACATAAGGCTCCATCACAGAACATCAGATGAGCACACATTGGGTTGGGCAGACTCAGGGAAGAGTCGTGAAATTGCTCTAAGTTCAAACATGTTTAAGAAGATAAAGAAGTTACAGATTGAGGCTGGAGCTTATGGTCAGAGTTGGGGACTATTAGGCAGAAGACTAGGATGAGCAAAAGCAGTAGCTCATGGGTAGGCGTCTCAATTCCCAAGGAGACTTCAGCAATGGAGCACGCAGATGTCAGCTACCATGAGATGGCTAATACGGGCTCTCGCCTTGACTGACCTGAAACCAAATTAACCACAAGTCTCTAGGACAGTGCTTCCCAGTCTTCCTAATGCTGCGGGGGACCTTTAATATGGTTCCTCACATTTTGGTGACCCCCCCAACCATAAAGTTACTTTCATAACTGTAACTTTGCTATTGTTATGAGTCATAATGTAAATATTTGTGTTTTCAGATGGTCTTAGGTGACCTCTGTGAAAAGGTCATTTTGAGCCTCAAAGGGCCTGTGACCCACAGGTTGGGACCCACTGCTCTAACTTCTGTGAGGGATTTTCTTAATCAGATTATTGAAGCAGGAAGTCCCACCATAAAAGTGAGAGATACCTCCTGGTAAACATAATATGTATCAAAGGCAGCTCCTGGTGGCAACCCAGGTAAAAAGACTTGGAAGGAGGAAACAAATACACACACACACACAGACACACACACACACACACACACGGACACACATAAGCACATATATGTATTCTGTCACTTCCGTTTCTTCAGAGAACCCAATGGATACACCTAAGAGTGCACATTAGTTTAAGGAAAGCCCAACTCTGAGGCTGAGAACTCACTGGCCACATGCATGACTGGTTTTTCTCTGAGAGACGCATGCATGTGCCCAACATGCTCCAAACTGCTACAGGAAGGAAGTGCAGGAGCTCTCTGATGGGAGCTCTTTTCCAGCTAGTGTCCTATTTCATGTAAGGCCTTGAGCACAGGCTTTTAATCCTCACCAAATATCTATCTCTCCTCTCTCTCTCTCTCTCTCTCTCTCTCTCTCTCTCTCTCTCTCTCTCTCTCTCTCTCTGTGTGTGTGTGTGTGTGTGTGTGTGTGTGTGTGTACATGCATGTGCACATGCATGCATTGCTGCCAGGATAGGGGGGTGATCATAACTGTCGCTAACTCTTGAATCTAGAGAGATGGGATTCTTGTGGTCTGAGGTGGTTGAGTCTGGAACATGTCTGCCTTTTTTTTTCTGTCTCCTATCTGCACAACCAGAAGCACAAATCCCTCAAAGATGGTAGAGGAAGATCTTGGAAGTGACTTGGGGTTCTGAGTCACTCTGTATAGGACAGTCCCTCAAAAAAGTCATGTGTGCATGTGTGTGTCCTGTCTACACCAGAGGAAGCCTGAGAGAGAAGCCTGTTGGAAGCCTAAAACCACATGTTTATTTTACCTAAGCACACACTCTGTCAGACAATCTGGGCTGGAGAGATGGCTCCAAAGTTAAGAATGCTTACTGCTCTTACAGAGGACTTAAGTTTGTTCTCGGCACCCAAGTCAATCAGCTTTCACCTGACTGTAACTCCGTCTCCAGGGGTATCTGACTCCCTCTTCTGAATTCTGCGGGTACTTGCAGTCAAGTATACATGCCCACGTATAGACATAGAAATGCCAACATAATTTAAAGTAATAAAAATAAATCTTAAAACAACCCTATAACTTCTCAGCTTTCGGCTAAGATCTAGTTTTTTTAAAAGAAACCAGAACACAACAAAACAAAAACTACTTTATCTAGTTTTGCTCTGGCAGAAGGGGAAGGGAGGGGTGTTCAGCGTCCATTAAATCTTTCTGTACACTATAATCACAATGGACAAGCACTTAGGCAATTCAGTATGTCAGACCAAAGGCTCCCCTGAAGTCTATGGTTCTCACTGAAACTTGGCACATAACCCTATAATATTACTAATACGTAGTGTTGGTTTGATGGCTATTCCCCATAATAGTGGAGTTAGTGGGTATCTATTGTGAATCACTTAAATGTTAAGTACTTAATATTTTAAGGATCACAGCATCCGATTTGGGCAGCGTGTCAAACACCTTCATTTTTAACCACCTTTTTTCTTCTGTGATGTCTACGTGATGTTCAATCCAGTCTCTGGTTAATGTAAATTATTTGGAGGGTGGGAAGATTGCTCAGTGGTTAAACACACTTGCTGCTCTTGCAAAGGACCTTGACTCAGTTCCCAGAACTCCCGTGGTTCCATGGTGACTCACATGGTGACATTAGTTCCAGGCGATCCAACACAACACTTCTGGACTCCTCAGGCACCTTCATGCATATGGCGTATACGCACATACATACATAAATACATTCTCATTCTCTCTCTCTCTCGCTCTGTCTCTCTCTCTCTCTCTCTCTCTCTCACACACACACATACACACACACACACACACACACACACACACACACACACACCTACACATAAAAATAAACAATTTCAAAAAAATCAGCTCAACTGAATCTTGAAGTTCAGTGGTACAAGAGAGGTGAGCAGTCCCTCAGGCAAGGTAGAACAGGAATTTATAAGATTCAGGGCCCTGGCTACTGGGTCCTACTTTCCATAATGTTCTGTGGGGAATGTTCTGAGGAACTGCCTGGGATGCCAGCATCCCAGCATCCAGGGATGCCAGGGGCCGAGAGCACACTGCCTATAGACAGATGGGCGTTGCACATTGCAGTGGCTCAGTGAGAAGTACAGAAACACAGGAATCTAAATTCAACACAGTTGTTAACCTCCCAGCCCATCAAGTCCCTCAGAGGAGAGGAAGTAGAGGGTGCTCACCCAGTGGGAGGGACTTAGAGAAAGCCAGTGGCTGATAGGCTGGAGCTTCCCTTTCAGTTAAGGGAATGGCATGTAACCCCGGCCTGCCAGAGTCATTTCACCCTGTGCCTCTTTTCGAACACTTAACGTGACTTCCAAGTGATGGGTGAAACCGTGCTAACGACTGCTTCAATAGCTGTGTCAGCTTTTAATCTGGAACTTAGAGAGAAAATTAAAGGGATATATAAAAAAAAATTACTCTCATTTAAGTCTCAATTATTCTCTTTAGAGTTTAAGCAACCAAAGTTCTAACCCGCTGAGGTCCAATTTCCTTATGACACAAACTTTCCAAAAACACATATGAAACCATGGCCATTAAGAAGACAAACATGTGTAAGAAATAGTCACTCGGGATTGATGTCCAAAGCTGATGCCTGAGAGCATTTAAGTTTTTACATTTGTTTTGTGTGTGTGTGTGTGTGTGTGTGTGTGTGTATGCTGACATTCATGTAATGTAGAGAGCAGAGGGTAACTAGGGGGAGTTTGTTCTCACTTTTTATCACATGGATCCAGGGAATGGACTCAACATGTTGGGCTTGGTGACAAGGACCTGTACTCACTGAGCTGTCTAAGCAGCTGCTAATACTTATTCTAAAAAAGCTTATATTAGAAATGATGTTATCAGTAGAATCTGTGATTTGTATTTTCTCTTTATAACATGTGTCCCATGCTTTCACCAAGAAACACCCAAACTCTTTACCTTTTAAAGATGTATTTTTATTTTATGTATATGAGTGTTTTGACTGCAGGTATATCTGTGCACCATATGCATGCCTGGCCCTCCTGGATTCCAGAAGATGGAGCTAGATCCCCTAGGAGTGGAGCCACCACGTGAGTGCTGAGACTGAACCCATGTTCTCTGTAAGAGTGGCTTGTGTTGAGAAAGGGAAGTGGAGAAAGGGTTACACCCATAGCTGAGAGCTAGGTGCAATTGATCCTCACTGGCAAAGGAAGATCAACTCTTTCCCATGGAGCATCACTGGGAGTATCAGCTATTGGCCAGGACATGCCCCATGCACAAAAGTAGTTGGTCATCAAAAAACAAGCTCCATGATTGTTGTTTTGATTTTCATTTTTTTTTTTTGCTTATTGAGGGAGGGAGGGAAAGAGAGAGAGAGAGAGAGAACAAGAACATAAAATTGGGTGGGCAGGAATGTGGGAAGGATCTAGAATGAGTTAGAAGAGAAAAAACACAAAATATGTTTTATAAATACTTCTAATTTAAAAATTATTTAAAAAAATCGCAAGCACTCTTAACCATCTCTGCATCTCCCAATCCTCATGATTTAAAATCCAAGTTAAATTCCATGTATCCAACTTAAATTCCATGCTACAACTATGCCAACACTCTCTTTATCTCACAATAGTTTTTAAAATGTGCCACTCACTCACAGTTACAGTTGATAATACATACACACACACACACACACACATATATATATTTTTCAGTTGCTTTTCAAAAGTGGGGATATTGAATCAGGCTATACCAATGTATTTCTGAACATAAACTTTTTAGATTATAACCCACTATCTAGCAAAACACAATTACTGTCAGTATTATGTATGGATTTCTTTATATCTGTAAATATAGCAGCATCAG